>CAWVNO010001074.1:0-38000 GCA_963930645.1 Salticus scenicus
CTTGCTCAGCAGCCATCGCAAGACGATAGCATCCATCGCAAGACGAGAGCAGCCATCGCAAGACGACAGCATACATCGCAAGACGACAGCATCCATCGAAAGACGACAGCAGCCATCGCAAGACGACAGCAGCCATCGCAAGACAGGAAACGGCTCTTTCCGTAAGGTCGTGCTCAGCAGCCATCGCAAGACGACAGCATCCATCGCAAGACGACAGCATCCATCGCAAGACGACAACATACATCGCAAGACGACAGCAGCCATCGCAAGACGACAGCATCCATCGCAAGACGACACTAGCCATCGCAAGACGACAGCATCCATCGCAAGACGACAGCAGCCATCGCAAGACGACAGCATCCATCGCAAGACGATAGCATCCATCGCAAGACGACAGCATCCATCGCAAGACGACAGCAGCCATCGCAAGACGACAGCATCCATCGCAAGACGACAGCAGCCATCGCAAGACGACAGCAGCCATCGCAAGATGACAGCAGCCATCGCAAGACGATAGACAGCGTCAGGCGGGGAGTTTCACTGGGGCGCTATAATTGCCTATATAATTAGGGAAACGGCTCTTTCCGTAAGGTCGTGCTCAGCAGCTATCGCAAGACGATAGCATCCATCGCAAGACGATAGCATCCATCGCAAGACGACAGCAGCCATCGCAAGATGATAGACAGCGTCAGGCGGGGAGTTTGACTGGGGCGCAATAATTGCCTATATAATTAGGGAAACGGCTCTTTCCGTAAGGTCGTGCTCAGCATCCATCGCAAGACGACAGCATCCATCGCAAGACGACAGCATCCATCGCAAGACGACAGCAGCCATCGCAAGACGACAGCATCCATCGCAAGACGACAGCAGCCATCGCAAGACGACAGCAGCCATCGCAAGACGATAGACAGCGTCAGGCGGGGAGTTTGACTGGGGCGCCATAATTTCCTTATTAGTGAAACGGCTCTTTCCGTAAGGTCGTGCTCAGCAGCCATCGCAAGACGGTAGCATCCATCGCAAGACGATAGCATCCATCGCAAGGCGACAGCAGCCATCGCAAGACGACAGCAGCCATCGCAAGACGACAGCAGCCATCGCAAGACGACAGCAGCCATCGCAAGACGATAGACAGCGTCAGGCGGGGAGTTTGACTGGGGCGCCATAATTTCCTATATAATTAGGGAAACGGCTCTTTCCTTAAGGTCGTGCTCAGCAGCCATCGCAAGACGATAGCATCCATCGCAAGACGATAGCATCCATCGCAAGGCGACAGCAGCCATCGCAAGACGACAGCAGCCATCGCAAGACGACAGCAGCCATCGCAAGATGACAGCAGCCATCGCAAGACGATAGACAGCGTCAGGCGGGGAGTTTGACTGGGGCGCCATAATTGCCTATATAATTAGGGAAACGGCTCTTTCCGTAAGGTCGTGCTCAGCAGCCATCGCAAGACGACAGCATCCATCGCAAGACGACAGCAGCCATCGCAAGACGACAGCAGCCATCGCAAGACGACAGCAGCCATCGCAAGACGACAGCAGCCATCGCAAGACGACAGCAGCCATCGCAAGACGATAGACAGCGTCAGGCGGGGAGTTTCACTGGGGCGCTATAATTGCCTATATAATTAGGGAAACGGCTCTTTCCGTAAGGTCGTGCTCAGCAGCTATCGCAAGACGATAGCATCCATCGCAAGACGATAGCATCCATCGCAAGACGACAGCAGCCATCGCAAGATGATAGACAGCGTCAGGCGGGGAGTTTGACTGGGGCGCAATAATTGCCTATATAATTAGGGAAACGGCTCTTTCCGTAAGGTCGTGCTCAGCATCCATCGCAAGACGATAGCATCCATCGCAAGACGACAGCAGCCATCGCAAGACGACAGCATCCATCGCAAGACGACAGCAGCCATCGCAAGACGACAGCAGCCATCGCAAGACGATAGACAGCGTCAGGTGGGGAGTTTGACTGGGGCGCCATAATTTCCTTATTAGTGAAACGGCTCTTTCCGTAAGGTCGTGCTCAGCAGCCATCGCAAGACGATAGCATCCATCGCAAGACGATAGCATCCATCGCAAGGCGACAGCAGCCATCGCAAGACGACAGCAGCCATCGCAAGACGACAGCAGCCATCGCAAGACGACAGCAGCCATCGCAAGACGACAGCAGCCATCGCAAGACGATAGACAGCGTCAGGCGGGGAGTTTGACTGGGGCGCCATAATTTCCTATATAATTAGGGAAACGGCTCTTTCCGTAAGGTCGTGCTCAGCAGCCATCGCAAGACGATAGCATCCATCGCAAGACGATAGCATCCATCGCAAGGCGACAGCAGCCATCGCAAGATGACAGCAGCCATCGCAAGACGATAGACAGCGTCAGGCGGGGAGTTTGACTGGGGCGCCATAATTGCCTATATAATTAGGGAAACGGCTCTTTCCGTAAGGTCGTGCTCAGCAGCCATCGCAAGACGATAGCATCCATCGCAAGACGACAGCATCCATCGCAAGACGACAGCATCCATCGCAAGACGACAGCAGCCATCGCAAGACGACAGCAGCCATCGCAAGACGATAGACAGCGTCAGGCGGGGAGTTTCACTGGGGCGCTATAATTGCCTATATAATTAGGGAAACGGCTCTTTCCGTAAGGTCGTGCTCAGCAGCCATCGCAAGACGACAGCATCCATCGCAAGACGACAGCAGCCATCGCAAGACGACAACAGCCATCGCAAGACGACAGCATCCATCGCAAGACGACAGCAGCCATCGCAAGACGACAGCAGCCATCGCAAGACGACAGCAGCCATCGCAAGACGATAGACAGCGTCAGGCGGGGAGTTTCACTGGGGCGCTATAATTGCCTATATAATTAGGGAAACGGCTCTTTCCGTAAGGTCGTGCTCAGCAGCCATCGCAAGACGATAGCATCCATCGCAAGACGACAGCATCCATCGCAAGGCGACAGCAGCCATCGCAAGACGACAGCAGCCATCGCAAGATGACAGCAGCCATCGCAAGACGATAGACAGCGTCAGGCGGGAAGTTTGACTGGGGCGCCATAATTGCCTATATAATTAGGGAAACGGCTCTTTCCGTAAGGTCGTGCTCAGCAGCCATCGCAAGACGATAGCATCCATCGCAAGACGACAGCAGCCATCGCAAGACGACAGCAGCCATCGCAAGACGACAGCATCCATCGCAAGACGACAGCATCCATCGCAAGACGACAGCAGCCATCGCAAGACGACAGCAGCCATCGCAAGACGATAGACAGCGTCAGGCGGGGAGTTTCACTGGGGCGCTATAATTGCCTATATAATTAGGGAAACGGCTCTTTCCGTAAGGTCGTGCTCAGCAGCCATCGCAAGACGATAGCATCCATCGCAAGACGATAGCATCCATCGCAAGACGACAGCAGCCATCGCAAGACGACAGCAGCCATCGCCAGACGATAGACAGCGTCAGGCGGGGAGTTTGACTGGGGCGCCATAATTTCCTATATAATTAGGGAAACGGCTCTTTCCGTAAGGTCGTGCTCAGCAGCCATCGCAAGACGATAGCATCCATCGCAAGACGATAGCATCCATCGCAAGGCGACAGCAGCCATTGCAAGACGACAGCAGCTATCGCAAGACGACAGCAGCCATCGCAAGACGACAGCAGCCATCGCAAGACGACAGCAGCCATCGCAAGACGATAGACAGCGTCAGGCGGGGAGTTTGACTGGGGCGCCATAATTGCCTATATAATTAGGGAAACGGCTCTTTCCGTAAGGTCGTGCTCAGCAGCTATCGCAAGACGATAGCATCCATCGCAAGACGAAAGCATCCATCGCAAGACGACAGCATCCATCGCAAGACGACAGCAGCCATCGCAAGACGACAGCATCCATCGCAAGACGACAGCAGCCATCGCAAGACGACAGCAGCCATCGCAAGACGACAGCAGCCATCGCAAGACGACAGCAGCCATCGAAAGACGATAGACAGCGTCAGGCGGGGAGTTTCACTGGGGCGCTATAATTGCCTATATAATTAGGGAAACTGCTCTTTCCGTAAGGTCGTGCTCAGCAGCCATCGCAAGACGATAGCATCCATCGCAAGACGACAGCATAAATCGCAAGACGACAGCAGCCATCGCAAGACGATAGACAGCGTCAGGCGGGGAGTTTGACTGGGGCGCCATAATTTCCTATATAATTAGGGAAACGGCACTTTCCGTAAGGTCGTGCTCAGCAGCCATCGCAAGACGATAGCATCCATCGCAAGACGATAGCATCCATCGCAAGGCGACAGCAGCCATCGCAAGACGACAGCAGCCATCGCAAGACGACAGCAGCCATCGCAAGACGATAGACAGCGTCAGGCGGGGAGTTTGACTGGGGCGCCATAATTGCCTATATAATTAGGGAAACGGCTCTTTCCGTAAGGTCGTGCTCAGCAGCCATCGCAAGACGATAGCATCCATCGCAAGACGATAGCATCCATCGCAAGGCGACAGCAGCCATCGCAAGACGATACCATCCATCGCAAGGCGACAGCAGCCATCGCAAGACGACAGCAGCCATCGCAAGACGACAGCAGCCATCGCAAGACGATAGACAGCGTCAGGCGGGGAGTTTGACTGGGGCGCCATAATTGCCTATATAATTAGGGAAACGGCTCTTTCCGTAAGGTCGTGCTCAGCAGCCATCGCAAGACGATAGCATCCATCGCAAGACTATAGCATCCATCGCAAGACGAGAGCATCCATCGCAAGACGACAGCATCCATCGCAAGACGACAGCAGCCATCGCAAGACGACAGCATCCATCGCAAGACGACAGCAGCCATCGCAAGACGACAGCATCCATCGCAAGACGACAGCAGCCATCGCAAGACGACAGCAGCCATCGCAAGACGACAGCAGCCATCGCAAGACGATAGACAGCGTCAGGCGGGGAGTTTGACTGGGGCGCCATAATTGCCTATATAATTAGGGAAACGGCTCTTTCCGTAAGGTCGTGCTCAGCAGCCATCGCAAGACGATAGCATCCATCGCAAGACTATAGCATCCATCGCAAGACGAGAGCATCCATCGCAAGACGACAGCATCCATCGCAAGACGACAGCAGCCATCGCAAGACGACAGCATCCATCGCAAGACGACAGCAGCCATCGCAAGACGACAGCAGCCATCGCAAGACGACAGCAGCCATCGCAAGACGACAGCAGCCATCGCAAGACGACAGCAGCCATCGCAAGACGATAGACAGCGTCAGGCGGGGAGTTTCACTGGGGCGCTATAATTGCCTATATAATTAGGGAAACGGCTCTTTCCGTAAGGTCGTGCTCAGCAGCCATCGCAAGACGATAGCATCCATCGCAAGACGATAGCAGCCATCGCAAGACGACAGCAGCCATCGCAAGACGATAGACAGCGTCAGGCGGGGAGTTTGACTGGGGCGCCATAATTTCCTATATAATTAGGGAAACGGCTCTTTCCGTAAGGTCGTGCTCAGCAGCCATCGGAAGACGAAAGCATCCATCGCAAGACGACAGCATCCATCGCAAGACGACAGCATCCATCGCAAGACGACAGCAGCCATCGCAAGACGACAGCAGCCATCGCAAGACGACAGCAGCCATCGCAAGACGACAGCAGGAATCGCAAGACGATAGACAGCGTCAGGCGGGGAGTTTCACTGGGGCGCTATAATTGCCTATATAATTAGGGAAACGGCTCTTTCCGTAAGGTCGTGCTCAGCAGCCATCGCAAGACGATAGCATCCATCGCAAGACGATAGCATCCATCGCAAGACGACAGCAGCCATCGCAAGATGATAGACAGCGTCAGGCGGGGAGTTTGACTGGGGCGCAATAATTGCCTATATAATTAGGGAAACGGCTCTTTCCGTAAGGTCGTGCTCAGCAGCCATCGCAAGACGATAGCATCCATCGCAAGACGATAGCATCCATCGCAAGGCGACAGCAGCCATCGCAAGACGACAGCAGCCATCGCAAGACGACAGCAGCCATCGCAAGACGACAGCAGCCATCGCAAGACGATAGACAGCGTCAGGCGGGGAGTTTGACTGGGGCGCCATAATTTCCTATATAATTAGGGAAACGGCTCTATCCGTAAGGTCGTGCTCAGCAGCCGTCGCAAGACGATAGCATCCATCGCAAGACGATAGCATCCATCGCAAGGCGACAGCAGCCATCGCAAGACGACAGCAGCCATCGCAAGACGACAGCATCCATCGCAAGACGACAGCAGCCATCGCAAGACGACAGCATCCATCGCAAGACGACAGCAGCCATCGCAAGACGACAGCAGCCATCGCAAGACGATAGACAGCGTCAGGCGGGGAGTTTGACTGGGGCGCAATAATTGCCTATATAATTAGGGAAACGGCTCTTTCCGTAAGGTCGTGCTCAGCAGCCATCGCAAGACGATAGCATCCATCGCAAGACGACAGCAGCCATCGCAAGACGACAGCAGCCATCGCAAGACGACAGCAGCCATCGCAAGACGACAGCAGCCATCGCAAGACGACAGCAGCCATCGCAAGACGACAGCAGCAATCGCAAG
Source organism: Salticus scenicus (assembly GCA_963930645.1). Taxonomy (NCBI): domain Eukaryota; kingdom Metazoa; phylum Arthropoda; class Arachnida; order Araneae; family Salticidae; genus Salticus; species Salticus scenicus. Next base: position 6,578 of record CAWVNO010001074.1, read on the forward strand.
ACGATAGACAGCGTCAGGCGGGGAGTTTCACTGGGGCGCTATAATTGCCTATATAATTAGGGAAACGGCTCTTTCCGTAAGGTCGTGCTCAGCAGCCATCGCAAGACGATAGCATCCATCGCAAGACGATAGCATCCATCGCAAGACGACAGCAGCCATCGCAAGATGATAGACAGCGTCAGGCGGGGAGTTTGACTGGGGCGCAATAATTGCCTATATAATTAGGGAAACGGCTCTTTCCGTAAGGTCGTGCTCAGCAGCCATCGCAAGACGATAGCATCCATCGCAAGACGATAGCATCCATCGCAAGGCGGCAGCAGCCATCGCAAGACGACAGCAGCCATCGCAAGACGACAGCAGCCATCGCAAGACGACAGCAGCCATCGCAAGACGATAGACAGCGTCAGGCGGGGAGTTTGACTGGGGCGCCATAATTTCCTATATAATTAGGGAAACGGCTCTATCCGTAAGGTCGTGCTCAGCAGCCGTCGCAAGACGATAGCATCCATCGCAAGACGATAGCATCCATCGCAAGGCGACAGCAGCCATTGCAAGACGACAGCAGCTATCGCAAGACGACAGCAGCCATCGCAAGACGACAGCAGCCATCGCAAGACGACAGCAGCCATCGCAAGACGATAGACAGCGTCAGGCGGGGAGTTTGACTGGGGCGCCATAATTGCCTATATAATTAGGGAAACGGCTCTTTCCGTAAGGTCGTGCTCAGCAGCTATCGCAAGACGATAGCATCCATCGCAAGACGAAAGCATCCATCGCAAGACGACAGCATCCATCGCAAGACGACAGCAGCCATCGCAAGACGACAGCATCCATCGCAAGACGACAGCAGCCATCGCAAGACGACAGCAGCCATCGCAAGACGACAGCAGCCATCGCAAGACGACAGCAGCCATCGAAAGACGATAGACAGCGTCAGGCGGGGAGTTTCACTGGGGCGCTATAATTGCCTATATAATTAGGGAAACTGCTCTTTCCGTAAGGTCGTGCTCAGCAGCCATCGCAAGACGATAGCATCCATCGCAAGACGACAGCATAAATCGCAAGACGACAGCAGCCATCGCAAGACGATAGACAGCGTCAGGCGGGGAGTTTGACTGGGGCGCCATAATTTCCTATATAATTAGGGAAACGGCTCTTTCCGTAAGGTCGTGCTCAGCAGCCATCGCAAGACGATAGCATCCATCGCAAGACGATAGCATCCATCGCAAGGCGACAGCAGCCATCGCAAGACGACAGCAGCCATCGCAAGACGACAGCAGCCATCGCAAGACGACAGCAGCCATCGCAAGACGATAGACAGCGTCAGGCGGGGAGTTTGACTGGGGCGCCATAATTGCCTATATAATTAGGGAAACGGCTCTTTCCGTAAGGTCGTGCTCATCAGCCATCGCAAGACGATAGCATCCATCGCAAGACGATAGCATCCATCGCAAGGCGACAGCAGCCATCGCAAGACGATACCATCCATCGCAAGGCGACAGCAGCCATCGCAAGACGACAGCAGCCATCGCAAGACGACAGCAGCCATCGCAAGACGATAGACAGCGTCAGGCGGGGAGTTTGACTGGGGCGCCATAATTGCCTATATAATTAGGGAAACGGCTCTTTCCGTAAGGTCGTGCTCAGCAGCCATCGCAAGACGATAGCATCCATCGCAAGACTATAGCATCCATCGCAAGACGAGAGCATCCATCGCAAGACGACAGCATCCATCGCAAGACGACAGCAGCCATCGCAAGACGACAGCATCCATCGCAAGACGACAGCAGCCATCGCAAGACGACAGCATCCATCGCAAGACGACAGCAGCCATCGCAAGACGACAGCAGCCATCGCAAGACGACAGCAGCCATCGCAAGACGATAGACAGCGTCAGGCGGGGAGTTTGACTGGGGCGCCATAATTGCCTATATAATTAGGGAAACGGCTCTTTCCGTAAGGTCGTGCTCAGCAGCCATCGCAAGACGATAGCATCCATCGCAAGACTATAGCATCCATCGCAAGACGAGAGCATCCATCGCAAGACGACAGCATCCATCGCAAGACGACAGCAGCCATCGCAAGACGACAGCATCCATCGCAAGACGACAGCAGCCATCGCAAGACGACAGCAGCCATCGCAAGACGACAGCAGCCATCGCAAGACGACAGCAGCCATCGCAAGACGACAGCAGCCATCGCAAGACGATAGACAGCGTCAGGCGGGGAGTTTCACTGGGGCGCTATAATTGCCTATATAATTAGGGAAACGGCTCTTTCCGTAAGGTCGTGCTCAGCAGCCATCGCAAGACGATAGCATCCATCGCAAGACGATAGCAGCCATCGCAAGACGACAGCAGCCATCGCAAGACGATAGACAGCGTCAGGCGGGGAGTTTGACTGGGGCGCCATAATTTCCTATATAATTAGGGAAACGGCTCTTTCCGTAAGGTCGTGCTCAGCAGCCATCGGAAGACGAAAGCATCCATCGCAAGACGACAGCATCCATCGCAAGACGACAGCATCCATCGCAAGACGACAGCAGCCATCGCAAGACGACAGCAGCCATCGCAAGACGACAGCAGCCATCGCAAGACGACAGCAGCCATCGCAAGACGACAGCAGGAATCGCAAGACGATAGACAGCGTCAGGCGGGGAGTTTCACTGGGGCGCTATAATTGCCTATATAATTAGGGAAACGGCTCTTTCCGTAAGGTCGTGCTCAGCAGCCATCGCAAGACGATAGCATCCATCGCAAGACGATAGCATCCATCGCAAGACGACAGCAGCCATCGCAAGATGATAGACAGCGTCAGGCGGGGAGTTTGACTGGGGCGCAATAATTGCCTATATAATTAGGGAAACGGCTCTTTCCGTAAGGTCGTGCTCAGCAGCCATCGCAAGACGATAGCATCCATCGCAAGACGATAGCATCCATCGCAAGGCGACAGCAGCCATCGCAAGACGACAGCAGCCATCGCAAGACGACAGCAGCCATCGCAAGACGACAGCAGCCATCGCAAGACGATAGACAGCGTCAGGCGGGGAGTTTGACTGGGGCGCCATAATTTCCTATATAATTAGGGAAACGGCTCTATCCGTAAGGTCGTGCTCAGCAGCCGTCGCAAGACGATAGCATCCATCGCAAGACGATAGCATCCATCGCAAGGCGACAGCAGCCATCGCAAGACGACAGCAGCCATCGCAAGACGACAGCATCCATCGCAAGACGACAGCAGCCATCGCAAGACGACAGCATCCATCGCAAGACGACAGCAGCCATCGCAAGACGACAGCAGCCATCGCAAGACGATAGACAGCGTCAGGCGGGGAGTTTGACTGGGGCGCAATAATTGCCTATATAATTAGGGAAACGGCTCTTTCCGTAAGGTCGTGCTCAGCAGCCATCGCAAGACGATAGCATCCATCGCAAGACGACAGCAGCCATCGCAAGACGACAGCAGCCATCGCAAGACGACAGCAGCCATCGCAAGACGACAGCAGCCATCGCAAGACGACAGCAGCCATCGCAAGACGACAGCAGCAATCGCAAGACGATAGACAGCGTCAGGCGGGGAGTTTCACTGGGGCGCTATAATTGCCTATATAATTAGGGAAACGGCTCTTTCCGTAAGGTCGTGCTCAGCAGCCATCGCAAGACGATAGCATCCATCGCAAGACGATAGCATCCATCGCAAGACGACAGCAGCCATCGCAAGATGATAGACAGCGTCAGGCGGGGAGTTTGACTGGGGCGCAATAATTGCCTATATAATTAGGGAAACGGCTCTTTCCGTAAGGTCGTGCTCAGCAGCCATCGCAAGACGATAGCATCCATCGCAAGACGATAGCATCCATCGCAAGGCGGCAGCAGCCATCGCAAGACGACAGCAGCCATCGCAAGACGACAGCAGCCATCGCAAGACGACAGCAGCCATCGCAAGACGATAGACAGCGTCAGGCGGGGAGTTTGACTGGGGCGCCATAATTTCCTATATAATTAGGGAAACGGCTCTATCCGTAAGGTCGTGCTCAGCAGCCGTCGCAAGACGATAGCATCCATCGCAAGACGATAGCATCCATCGCAAGGCGACAGCAGCCATTGCAAGACGACAGCAGCTATCGCAAGACGACAGCAGCCATCGCAAGACGACAGCAGCCATCGCAAGACGACAGCAGCCATCGCAAGACGATAGACAGCGTCAGGCGGGGAGTTTGACTGGGGCGCCATAATTGCCTATATAATTAGGGAAACGGCTCTTTCCGTAAGGTCGTGCTCAGCAGCTATCGCAAGACGATAGCATCCATCGCAAGACGAAAGCATCCATCGCAAGACGACAGCATCCATCGCAAGACGACAGCAGCCATCGCAAGACGACAGCATCCATCGCAAGACGACAGCAGCCATCGCAAGACGACAGCAGCCATCGCAAGACGACAGCAGCCATCGCAAGACGACAGCAGCCATCGAAAGACGATAGACAGCGTCAGGCGGGGAGTTTCACTGGGGCGCTATAATTGCCTATATAATTAGGGAAACTGCTCTTTCCGTAAGGTCGTGCTCAGCAGCCATCGCAAGACGATAGCATCCATCGCAAGACGACAGCATAAATCGCAAGACGACAGCAGCCATCGCAAGACGATAGACAGCGTCAGGCGGGGAGTTTGACTGGGGCGCCATAATTTCCTATATAATTAGGGAAACGGCTCTTTCCGTAAGGTCGTGCTCAGCAGCCATCGCAAGACGATAGCATCCATCGCAAGACGATAGCATCCATCGCAAGGCGACAGCAGCCATCGCAAGACGACAGCAGCCATCGCAAGACGACAGCAGCCATCGCAAGACGACAGCAGCCATCGCAAGACGATAGACAGCGTCAGGCGGGGAGTTTGACTGGGGCGCCATAATTGCCTATATAATTAGGGAAACGGCTCTTTCCGTAAGGTCGTGCTCATCAGCCATCGCAAGACGATAGCATCCATCGCAAGACGATAGCATCCATCGCAAGGCGACAGCAGCCATCGCAAGACGATACCATCCATCGCAAGGCGACAGCAGCCATCGCAAGACGACAGCAGCCATCGCAAGACGACAGCAGCCATCGCAAGACGATAGACAGCGTCAGGCGGGGAGTTTGACTGGGGCGCCATAATTGCCTATATAATTAGGGAAACGGCTCTTTCCGTAAGGTCGTGCTCAGCAGCCATCGCAAGACGATAGCATCCATCGCAAGACTATAGCATCCATCGCAAGACGAGAGCATCCATCGCAAGACGACAGCATCCATCGCAAGACGACAGCAGCCATCGCAAGACGACAGCATCCATCGCAAGACGACAGCAGCCATCGCAAGACGACAGCATCCATCGCAAGACGACAGCAGCCATCGCAAGACGACAGCAGCCATCGCAAGACGACAGCAGCCATCGCAAGACGATAGACAGCGTCAGGCGGGGAGTTTGACTGGGGCGCCATAATTGCCTATATAATTAGGGAAACGGCTCTTTCCGTAAGGTCGTGCTCAGCAGCCATCGCAAGACGATAGCATCCATCGCAAGACTATAGCATCCATCGCAAGACGAGAGCATCCATCGCAAGACGACAGCATCCATCGCAAGACGACAGCAGCCATCGCAAGACGACAGCATCCATCGCAAGACGACAGCAGCCATCGCAAGACGACAGCAGCCATCGCAAGACGACAGCAGCCATCGCAAGACGACAGCAGCCATCGCAAGACGACAGCAGCCATCGCAAGACGATAGACAGCGTCAGGCGGGGAGTTTCACTGGGGCGCTATAATTGCCTATATAATTAGGGAAACGGCTCTTTCCGTAAGGTCGTGCTCAGCAGCCATCGCAAGACGATAGCATCCATCGCAAGACGATAGCAGCCATCGCAAGACGACAGCAGCCATCGCAAGACGATAGACAGCGTCAGGCGGGGAGTTTGACTGGGGCGCCATAATTTCCTATATAATTAGGGAAACGGCTCTTTCCGTAAGGTCGTGCTCAGCAGCCATCGGAAGACGAAAGCATCCATCGCAAGACGACAGCATCCATCGCAAGACGACAGCATCCATCGCAAGACGACAGCAGCCATCGCAAGACGACAGCAGCCATCGCAAGACGACAGCAGCCATCGCAAGACGACAGCAGCCATCGCAAGACGACAGCAGGAATCGCAAGACGATAGACAGCGTCAGGCGGGGAGTTTCACTGGGGCGCTATAATTGCCTATATAATTAGGGAAACGGCTCTTTCCGTAAGGTCGTGCTCAGCAGCCATCGCAAGACGATAGCATCCATCGCAAGACGATAGCATCCATCGCAAGACGACAGCAGCCATCGCAAGATGATAGACAGCGTCAGGCGGGGAGTTTGACTGGGGCGCAATAATTGCCTATATAATTAGGGAAACGGCTCTTTCCGTAAGGTCGTGCTCAGCAGCCATCGCAAGACGATAGCATCCATCGCAAGACGATAGCATCCATCGCAAGGCGACAGCAGCCATCGCAAGACGACAGCAGCCATCGCAAGACGACAGCAGCCATCGCAAGACGACAGCAGCCATCGCAAGACGATAGACAGCGTCAGGCGGGGAGTTTGACTGGGGCGCCATAATTTCCTATATAATTAGGGAAACGGCTCTATCCGTAAGGTCGTGCTCAGCAGCCGTCGCAAGACGATAGCATCCATCGCAAGACGATAGCATCCATCGCAAGGCGACAGCAGCCATCGCAAGACGACAGCAGCCATCGCAAGACGACAGCATCCATCGCAAGACGACAGCAGCCATCGCAAGACGACAGCATCCATCGCAAGACGACAGCAGCCATCGCAAGACGACAGCAGCCATCGCAAGACGATAGACAGCGTCAGGCGGGGAGTTTGACTGGGGCGCAATAATTGCCTATATAATTAGGGAAACGGCTCTTTTCGTAAGGTCGTGCTCAGCAGCCATCGCAAGACGATAGCATCCATCGCAAGACGACAGCAGCCATCGCAAGACGACAGCAGCCATCGCAAGATGACAGCAGCCATCGCAAGACGACAGCAGCCATCGCAAGACGACAGCAGCCATCGCAAGACGACAGCAGCAATCGCAAGACGATAGACAGCGTCAGGCGGGGAGTTTCACTGGGGCGCTATAATTGCCTATATAATTAGGGAAACGGCTCTTTCCGTAAGGTCGTGCTCAGCAGCCATCGCAAGACGATAGCATCCATCGCAAGACGATAGCATCCATCGCAAGACGACAGCAGCCATCGCAAGATGATAGACAGCGTCAGGCGGGGAGTTTGACTGGGGCGCAATAATTGCCTATATAATTAGGGAAACGGCTCTTTCCGTAAGGTCGTGCTCAGCAGCCATCGCAAGACGATAGCATCCATCGCAAGACGATAGCATCCATCGCAAGGCGACAGCAGCCATCGCAAGACGACAGCAGCCATCGCAAGACGACAGCAGCCATCGCAAGACGACAGCAGCCATCGCAAGACGATAGACAGCGTCAGGCGGGGAGTTTGACTGGGGCGCCATAATTTCCTATATAATTAGGGAAACGGCTCTATCCGTAAGGTCGTGCTCAGCAGCCGTCGCAAGACGATAGCATCCATCGCAAGACGATAGCATCCATCGCAAGGCGACAGCAGCCATCGCAAGACGACAGCAGCCATCGCAAGACGACAGCAGCCAACGCAAGACGACAGCAGCCATCGCAAGACGATAGACAGCGTCAGGCGGGGAGTTTGACTGGGGAGCCATAATTGCCTATATAATTAGGGAAACGGCTCTTTCCGTAAGGTCGTGCTCAGCAGCCATCGCAAGACGATAGCATCCATCGCAAGACGACAGCAGCCATCGCAAGACGACAGCAGCCATCGCAAGACGACAGTAGTCATCGCAAGACGATAGACAGCGTTAGGCGGGGAGTTTCACTGGGGCGCTATAATTGCCCTTATAATTAGGGAAACGGCTCTTTCCGTAAGGTAGTGCTCAGCAGCCATCGCGAGACGATAGCATCCATCGCAAGACGATAGCATCCATCGCAAGACGACAGCAGCAATCGCAAGATGATAGACAGCGTCAGGCGGGGAGTTTGACTGGGGCGCAATAATTGCCTATATAATTAGGGAAACGGCTCTTTCCGTAAGGTCGTGCTCAGCAGCCATCGCAAGACGATAGCATCCATCGCAAGACGACAGCAGCCATCGCAAGACGACAGCAGCCATCGCAAGACGACAGCAGCCATCGCAAGACGACAGCAGCCATCGCAAGACGACAGCAGCCATCGCAAGACGACAGCAGCAATCGCAAGACGATAGACAGCGTCAGGCGGGGAGTTTCACTGGGGCGCTATAATTGCCTATATAATTAGGGAAACGGCTCTTTCCGTAAGGTCGTGCTCAGCAGCCATCGCAAGACGATAGCATCCATCGCAAGACGATAGCATCCATCGCAAGACGACAGCAGCCATCGCAAGATGATAGACAGCGTCAGGCGGGGAGTTTGACTGGGGCGCAATAATTGCCTATATAATTAGGGAAACGGCTCTTTCCGTAAGGTCGTGCTCAGCAGCCATCGCAAGACGATAGCATCCATCGCAAGACGATAGCATCCATCGCAAGGCGACAGCAGCCATCGCAAGACGACAGCAGCCATCGCAAGACGACAGCAGCCATCGCAAGACGATAGACAGCGTCAGGCGGGGAGTTTGACTGGGGCGCCATAATTTCCTATATAATTAGGGAAACGGCTCTATCCGTAAGGTCGTGCTCAGCAGCCGTCGCAAGACGATAGCATCCATCGCAAGACGATAGCATCCATCGCAAGGCGACAGCAGCCATCGCAAGACGACAGCAGCCAACGCAAGACGACAGCAGCCATCGCAAGACGATAGACAGCGTCAGGCGGGGAGTTTGACTGGGGAGCCATAATTGCCTATATAATTAGGGAAACGGCTCTTTCCGTAAGGTCGTGCTCAGCAGCCATCGCAAGACGATAGCATCCATCGCAAGACGACAGCATCCATCGCAAGACGACAGCATCCATCGCAAGACGACAGCAGCCATCGCCAGACGACAGCATCCATCGCAAGACGACAGCAGCCATCGCAAGACGACAGCAGCCATCGCAAGACGACAGCAGCCATCGCAAGTCGATAGCATCCATCGCAAGACGATAGCATCCATCGCAAGACGACAGCAGCCATCGCAAGATGATAGACAGCTTCAGGCGGGGAGTTTGACTGGGGCGCAATAATTGCCTATATAATTAGGGAAACGGCTCTTTCCGTAAGGTCGTGCTCAGCAGCCATCGCAAGACGATAGCATCCATCGCAAGACGATAGCATCCATCGCAAGACGACAGCAGCCATCGCAAGATGATAGACAGCGTCAGGCGGGGAGTTTGACTGGGGCGCAATAATTGCCTATATAATTAGGGAAACGGCTCTTTCCGTAAGGTCGTGCTCAGCAGCCATCGCAAGACGATAGCATCCATCGCAAGACGACAGCAGCCATCGCAAGACGACAGCAGCCATCGCAAGACGACAGCAGCCATCGCAAGACGATAGACAGCGTCAGGCGGGGAGTTTGACTGGGGCGCCATAATTGATTATATAATTAGGGAAACGGCTCTTTCCGTATGGTCGTGCTCAGCAGCCATCGCAAGACGATAGCATCCATCGCAAGACGATAGCATCCATCGCAAGACGACAGCATCTATCGCAAGACGACAGCAGCCATCGCAAGACGATAGACAGCGTCAGGCGGGGAGTTTGACTGGGGCGCCATAATTTCCTATATAATTAGGGAAACGGCTCTTTCCGTAAGGTCGTGCTCAGCAGCCATTGCAAGACGATAGCATCCATCGCAAGACGACAGCATCCATCGCAAGACGAGAGCAGCCATCGCAAGACGACAGCATCCGTCGCAAGACGACAGCAGCCATCGCAAGACGACAGCAGCCATCGCAAGACGACAGCAGCCATCGCAAGACGATAGACAGCGTCAGGCGGGGAGTTTGACTGGGGCGCCATAATTTCCTATATAATTAGGGAAACGGCTCTTTCCGTAAGGTCGTGCTCAGCAGCCATCGCAAGACGATAGCATCCATCGCAAGGCGACAGCAGCCATCGCAAGACGACAGCAGCCATCGCAAGACGACAGCAGCCATCGCAAGACGATAGACAGCGTCAGGCGGGGAGTTTGACTGGGGCGCCATAATTGCCTATATAATTAGGGAAACGGCTCTTTCCGTAAGGTCGTGCTCAGCAGCCATCGCAAGACGATAGCATCCATCGCAAGACGATAGCATCCATCGCAAGACGACAGCATCCATCGCAAGACGACAGCAGCCATCGCAAGACGACAGCATCCATCGCAAGACGACAGCAGCCATCGCAAGACGACAGCAGCCATCGCAAGACGACAGCAGCCATCGCAAGACGACAGCAGCCATCGCAAGACGACAGCAGCCATCGCAAGACGATAGGCAGCGTCAGGCGGGGTTTCACTGGGGCGCTATAATTGCCTATATAATTAGGGAAACGGCTCTTTCCGTAAGGTCGTGCTCAGCAGCCATCGCAAGACGATAGCATCCATCGCAAGACGATAGCATCCATCGCAAGACGACAGCAGCCATCGCAAGATGATAGACAGCGTCAGGCGGGGAGTTTCACTGGGGCGCTATAATTGCCTATATAATTAGGGAAACGGCTCTTTCCGTAAGGTCGTGCTCAGCATCCATCGCAAGACGATAGCATCCATCGCAAGACGACAGCATCCATCGCAAGACGACAGCAGCCATCGCAAGACGACAGCATCCATCGCAAGACGACAGCAGCCATCGCAAGACGACAGCAGCCATCGCAAGACGATAGACAGCGTCAGGCGGGGAGTTTGACTGGGGCGCCATAATTTCCTATATAATTAGGGAAACGGCTCTTTCCGTAAGGTCGTGCTCAGCATCCATCGCAAGACGATAGCATCCATCGCAAGACGACAGCATCCATCGCAAGACGACAGCAGCCATCGCAAGACGACAGCATCCATCGCAAGACGACAGCAGCCATCGCAAGACGACAGCAGCCATCGCAAGACGATAGACAGCGTCAGGCGGGGAGTTTGACTGGGGCGCAATAATTGCCTATATAATTAGGGAAACGGCTCTTTCCGTAAGGTCGTGCTCAGCAGCCATCGCAAGACGATAGCATCCATCGCAAGACGACAGCAGCCATCGCAAGACGACAGCAGCCATCGCAAGACGACAGCAGCCATCGCAAGACGACAGCAGCCATCGCAAGACGACAGCAGCCATCGCAAGACGACAGCAGCAATCGCAAGACGATAGACAGCGTCAGGCGGGGAGTTTCACTGGGGCGCTATAATTGCCTATATAATTAGGGAAACGGCTCTTTCCGTAAGGTCGTGCTCAGCAGCCATCGCAAGACGATAGCATCCATCGCAAGACGATAGCATCCATCGCAAGACGACAGCAGCCATCGCAAGATGATAGACAGCGTCAGGCGGGGAGTTTGACTGGGGCGCAATAATTGCCTATATAATTAGGGAAACGGCTCTTTCCGTAAGGTCGTGCTCAGCAGCCATCGCAAGACGATAGCATCCATCGCAAGACGATAGCATCCATCGCAAGGCGACAGCAGCCATCGCAAGACGACAGCAGCCATCGCAAGACGACAGCAGCCATCGCAAGACGACAGCAGCCATCGCAAGACGATAGACAGCGTCAGGCGGGGAGTTTCACTGGGGCGCTATAATTGCCTATATAATTAGGGAAACGGCTCTTTCCGTAAGGTCGTGCTCAGCAGCCATCGCAAGACGATAGCATCCATCGCAAGACGATAGCATCCATCGCAAGACGACAGCAGCCATCGCAAGATGATAGACAGCGTCAGGCGGGGAGTTTGACTGGGGCGCAATAATTGCCTATATAATTAGGGAAACGGCTCTTTCCGTAAGGTCGTGCTCAGCAGCCATCGCAAGACGATAGCATCCATCGCAAGACGATAGCATCCATCGCAAGGCGACAGCAGCCATCGCAAGACGACAGCAGCCATCGCAAGACGACAGCAGCCATCGCAAGACGATAGACAGCGTCAGGCGGGGAGTTTGACTGGGGCGCCATAATTTCCTATATAATTAGGGAAACGGCTCTATCCGTAAGGTCGTGCTCAGCAGCCGTCGCAAGACGATAGCATCCATCGCAAGACGATAGCATCCATCGCAAGGCGACAGCAGCCATCGCAAGACGACAGCAGCCATCGCAAGACGACAGCAGCCAACGCAAGACGACAGCAGCCATCGCAAGACGATAGACAGCGTCAGGCGGGGAGTTTGACTGGGGAGCCATAATTGCCTATATAATTAGGGAAACGGCTCTTTCCGTAAGGTCGTGCTCAGCAGCCATCGCAAGACGATAGCATCCATCGCAAGACGACAGCATCCATCGCAAGACGACAGCATCCATCGCAAGACGACAGCAGCCATCGCAAGACGACAGCATCCATCGCAAGACGACAGCAGCCATCGCAAGACGACAGCAGCCATCGCAAGACGACAGCAGCCATCGCAAGTCGATAGCATCCATCGCAAGACGATAGCATCCATCGTAAGACGACAGCAGCCATCGCAAGATGATAGACAGCTTCAGGCGGGGAGTTTGACTGGGGCGCAATAATTGCCTATATAATTAGGGAAACGGCTCTTTCCGTAAGGTCGTGCTCAGCAGCCATCGCAAGACGATAGCATCCATCGCAAGACGATAGCATCCATCGCAAGACGACAGCAGCCATCGCAAGATGATAGACAGCGTCAGGCGGGGAGTTTGACTGAGGCGCAATAATTGCCTATATAATTAGGGAAACGGCTCTTTCCGTAAGGTCGTGCTCAGCAGCCATCGCAAGACGATAGCATCCATCGCAAGACGACAGCAGCCATCGCAAGACGACAGCAGCCATCGCAAGACGACAGCAGCCATCGCAAGACGACAGCAGCCATCGCAAGACGACAGCAGCCATCGCAAGACGATAGACAGCGTCAGGCGGGGAGTTTGACTGGGGCGCCATAATTGATTATATAATTAGGGAAACGGCTCTTTCCGTATGGTCGTGCTCAGCAGCCATCGCAAGACGATAGCATCCATCGCAAGACGATAGCATCCATTGCAAGACGACAGCATCTATCGCAAGACGACAGCAGCCATCGCAAGACGATAGACAGCGTCAGGCGGGGAGTTTGACTGGGGCGCCATAATTTCCTATATAATTAGGGAAACGGCTCTTTCCGTAAGGTCGTGCTCAGCAGCCATTGCAAGACGATAGCATCCATCGCAAGACGACAGCATCCATCGCAAGACGAGAGCAGCCATCGCAAGACGACAGCATCCGTCGCAAGACGACAGCAGCCATCGCAAGACGACAGCAGCCATCGCAAGACGACAGCAGCCATCGCAAGACGATAGACAGCGTCAGGCGGGGAGTTTGACTGGGGCGCCATAATTTCCTATATAATTAGGGAAACGGCTCTTTCCGTAAGGTCGTGCTCAGCAGCCATCGCAAGACGATAGCATCCATCGCAAGGCGACAGCAGCCATCGCAAGACGACAGCAGCCATCGCAAGACGACAGCAGCCATCGCAAGACGATAGACAGCGTCAGGCGGGGAGTTTGACTGGGGCGCCATAATTGCCTATATAATTAGGGAAACGGCTCTTTCCGTAAGGTCGTGCTCAGCAGCCATCGCAAGACGATAGCATCCATCGCAAGACGAAAGCATCCATCGCAAGACGACAGCATCCATCGCAAGACGACAGCAGCCATCGCAAGACGACAGCATCCATCGCAAGACGACAGCAGCCATCGCAAGACGACAGCAGCCATCGCAAGACGACAGCAGCCATCGCAAGACGACAGCAGCCATCGCAAGACGATAGACAGCGTCAGGCGGGGTTTCACTGGGGCGCTATAATTGCCTATATAATTAGGGAAACGGCTCTTTCCGTAAGGTCGTGCTCAGCAGCCATCGCAAGACGATAGCATCCATCGCAAGACGATAGCATCCATCGCAAGACGACAGCAGCCATCGCAAGATGATAGACAGCGTCAGGCGGGGAGTTTGACTGGGGCGCAATAATTGCCTATATAATTAGGGAAACGGCTCTTTCCGTAAGGTCGTGCTCAGCAGCCATCGCAAGACGATAGCATCCATCGCAAGACGATAGCATCCATCGCAAGGCGACAGCAGCCATCGCAAGACGATACCATCCATCGCAAGGCGACAGCAGCCATCGCAAGACGACAGCAGCCATCGCAAGACGACAGCAGCCATCGCAAGACGATAGACAGCGTCAGGCGGGGAGTTTGACTGGGGCGCCATAATTGCCTATATAATTAGGGAAACGGCTCTTTCCGTAAGGTCGTGCTCAGCAGCCATCGCAAGACGATAGCATCCATCGCAAGACTATAGCATCCATCGCAAGACGAGAGCATCCATCGCAAGACGACAGCATCCATCGCAAGACGACAGCAGCCATCGCAAGACGACAGCATCCATCGCAAGACGACAGCAGCCATCGCAAGACGACAGCATCCATCGCAAGACGACAGCAGCCATCGCAAGACGACAGCAGCCATCGCAAGACGACAGCAGCCATCGCAAGACGATAGACAGCGTCAGGCGGGGAGTTTGACTGGGGCGCCATAATTGCCTATATAATTAGGGAAACGGCTCTTTCCGTAAGGTCGTGCTCAGCAGCCATCGCAAGACGATAGCATCCATCGCAAGACTATAGCATCCATCGCAAGACGAGAGCATCCATCGCAAGACGACAGCATCCATCGCAAGACGACAGCAGCCATCGCAAGACGACAGCATCCATCGCAAGACGACAGCAGCCATCGCAAGACGACAGCAGCCATCGCAAGACGACAGCAGCCATCGCAAGACGACAGCAGCCATCGCAAGACGACAGCAGCCATCGCAAGACGATAGACAGCGTCAGGCGGGGAGTTTCACTGGGGCGCTATAATTGCCTATATAATTAGGGAAACGGCTCTTTCCGTAAGGTCGTGCTCAGCAGCCATCGCAAGACGATAGCATCCATCGCAAGACGATAGCAGCCATCGCAAGACGACAGCAGCCATCGCAAGACGATAGACAGCGTCAGGCGGGGAGTTTGACTGGGGCGCCATAATTTCCTATATAATTAGGGAAACGGCTCTTTCCGTAAGGTCGTGCTCAGCAGCCATCGGAAGACGAAAGCATCCATCGCAAGACGACAGCATCCATCGCAAGACGACAGCATCCATCGCAAGACGACAGCAGCCATCGCAAGACGACAGCAGCCATCGCAAGACGACAGCAGCCATCGCAAGACGACAGCAGGAATCGCAAGACGATAGACAGCGTCAGGCGGGGAGTTTCATTGGGGCGCTATAATTGCCTATATAATTAGGGAAACGGCTCTTTCCGTAAGGTCGTGCTCAGCAGCCATCGCAAGACGATAGCATCCATCGCAAGACGATAGCATCCATCGCAAGACGACAGCAGCCATCGCAAGATGATAGACAGCGTCAGGCGGGGAGTTTGACTGGGGCGCAATAATTGCCTATATAATTAGGGAAACGGCTCTTTCCGTAAGGTCGTGCTCAGCAGCCATCGCAAGACGATAGCATCCATCGCAAGACGATAGCATCCATCGCAAGGCGACAGCAGCCATCGCAAGACGACAGCAGCCATCGCAAGACGACAGCAGCCATCGCAAGACGACAGCAGCCATCGCAAGACGATAGACAGCGTCAGGCGGGGAGTTTGACTGGGGCGCCATAATTTCCTATATAATTAGGGAAACGGCTCTATCCGTAAGGTCGTGCTCAGCAGCCGTCGCAAGACGATAGCATCCATCGCAAGACGATAGCATCCATCGCAAGGCGACAGCAGCCATCGCAAGACGACAGCAGCCATCGCAAGACGACAGCATCCATCGCAAGACGACAGCAGCCATCGCAAGACGACAGCATCCATCGCAAGACGACAGCAGCCATCGCAAGACGACAGCAGCCATCGCAAGACGATAGACAGCGTCAGGCGGGGAGTTTGACTGGGGCGCAATATTTGCCTATATAATTAGGGAAACGGCTCTTTCCGTAAGGTCGTGCTCAGCAGCCATCGCAAGACGATAGCATCCATCGCAAGACGACAGCAGCCATCGCAAGACGACAGCAGCCATCGCAAGACGACAGCAGCCATCGCAAGACGACAGCAGCCATCGCAAGACGACAGCAGCCATCGCAAGACGACAGCAGCAATCGCAAGACGATAGACAGCGTCAGGCGGGGAGTTTCACTGGGGCGCTATAATTGCCTATATAATTAGGGAAACGGCTCTTTCCGTAAGGTCGTGCTCAGCAGCCATCGCAAGACGATAGCATCCATCGCAAGACGATAGCATCCATCGCAAGACGACAGCAGCCATCGCAAGATGATAGACAGCGTCAGGCGGGGAGTTTGACTGGGGCGCAATAATTGCCTATATAATTAGGGAAACGGCTCTTTCCGTAAGGTCGTGCTCAGCAGCCATCGCAAGACGATAGCATCCATCGCAAGACGATAGCATCCATCGCAAGGCGACAGCAGCCATCGCAAGACGACAGCAGCCATCGCAAGACGACAGCAGCCATCGCAAGACGACAGCAGCCATCGCAAGACGATAGACAGCGTCAGGCGGGGAGTTTGACTGGGGCGCCATAATTTCCTATATAATTAGGGAAACGGCTCTATCCGTAAGGTCGTGCTCAGCAGCCGTCGCAAGACGATAGCATCCATCGCAAGACGATAGCATCCATCGCAAGGCGACAGCAGCCATTGCAAGACGACAGCAGCTATCGCAAGACGACAGCAGCCATCGCAAGACGACAGCAGCCATCGCAAGACGACAGCAGCCATCGCAAGACGATAGACAGCGTCAGGCGGGGAGTTTGACTGGGGCGCCATAATTGCCTATATAATTAGGGAAACGGCTCTTTCCGTAAGGTCGTGCTCAGCAGCTATCGCAAGACGATAGCATCCATCGCAAGACGAAAGCATCCATCGCAAGACGACAGCATCCATCGCAAGACGACAGCAGCCATCGCAAGACGACAGCATCCATCGCAAGACGACAGCAGCCATCGCAAGACGACAGCAGCCATCGCAAGACGACAGCAGCCATCGCAAGACGACAGCAGCCATCGAAAGACGATAGACAGCGTCAGGCGGGGAGTTTCACTGGGGCGCTATAATTGCCTATATAATTAGGGAAACTGCTCTTTCCGTAAGGTCGTGCTCAGCAGCCATCGCAAGACGATAGCATCCATCGCAAGACGACAGCATAAATCGCAAGACGACAGCAGCCATCGCAAGACGATAGACAGCGTCAGGCGGGGAGTTTGACTGGGGCGCCATAATTTCCTATATAATTAGGGAAACGGCTCTTTCCGTAAGGTCGTGCTCAGCAGCCATCGCAAGACGATAGCATCCATCGCAAGACGATAGCATCCATCGCAAGGCGACAGCAGCCATCGCAAGACGACAGCAGCCATCGCAAGACGACAGCAGCCATCGCAAGACGACAGCAGCCATCGCAAGACGATAGACAGCGTCAGGCGGGGAGTTTGACTGGGGCGCCATAATTGCCTATATCATTAGGGAAACGGCTCTTTCCGTAAGGTCGTGCTCATCAGCCATCGCAAGACGATAGCATCCATCGCAAGACGATAGCATCCATCGCAAGGCGACAGCAGCCATCGCAAGACGATACCATCCATCGCAAGGCGACAGCAGCCATCGCAAGACGACAGCAGCCATCGCAAGACGACAGCAGCCATCGCAAGACGATAGACAGCGTCAGGCGGGGAGTTTGACTGGGGCGCCATAATTGCCTATATAATTAGGGAAACGGCTCTTTCCGTAAGGTCGTGCTCAGCAGCCATCGCAAGACGATAGCATCCATCGCAAGACTATAGCATCCATCGCAAGACGAGAGCATCCATCGCAAGACGACAGCATCCATCGCAAGACGACAGCAGCCATCGCAAGACGACAGCATCCATCGCAAGACGACAGCAGCCATCGCAAGACGACAGCATCCATCGCAAGACGACAGCAGCCATCGCAAGACGACAGCAGCCATCGCAAGACGACAGCAGCCATCGCAAGACGATAGACAGCGTCAGGCGGGGAGTTTGACTGGGGCGCCATAATTGCCTATATAATTAGGGAAACGGCTCTTTCCGTAAGGTCGTGCTCAGCAGCCATCGCAAGACGATAGCATCCATCGCAAGACTATAGCATCCATCGCAAGACGAGAGCATCCATCGCAAGACGACAGCATCCATCGCAAGACGACAGCAGCCATCGCAAGACGACAGCATCCATCGCAAGACGACAGCAGCCATCGCAAGACGACAGCAGCCATCGCAAGACGACAGCAGCCATCGCAAGACGACAGCAGCCATCGCAAGACGACAGCAGCCATCGCAAGACGATAGACAGCGTCAGGCGGGGAGTTTCACTGGGGCGCTATAATTGCCTATATAATTAGGGAAACGGCTCTTTCCGTAAGGTCGTGCTCAGCAGCCATCGCAAGACGATAGCATCCATCGCAAGACGATAGCAGCCATCGCAAGACGACAGCAGCCATCGCAAGACGATAGACAGCGTCAGGCGGGGAGTTTGACTGGGGCGCCATAATTTCCTATATAATTAGGGAAACGGCTCTTTCCGTAAGGTCGTGCTCAGCAGCCATCGGAAGACGAAAGCATCCATCGCAAGACGACAGCATCCATCGCAAGACGACAGCATCCATCGCAAGACGACAGCAGCCATCGCAAGACGACAGCAGCCATCGCAAGACGACAGCAGCCATCGCAAGACGACAGCAGGAATCGCAAGACGATAGACAGCGTCAGGCGGGGAGTTTCACTGGGGCGCTATAATTGCCTATATAATTAGGGAAACGGCTCTTTCCGTAAGGTCGTGCTCAGCAGCCATCGCAAGACGATAGCATCCATCGCAAGACGATAGCATCCATCGCAAGACGACAGCAGCCATCGCAAGATGATAGACAGCGTCAGGCGGGGAGTTTGACTGGGGCGCAATAATTGCCTATATAATTAGGGAAACGGCTCTTTCCGTAAGATCGTGCTCAGCAGCCATCGCAAGACGATAGCATCCATCGCAAGACGATAGCATCCATCGCAAGGCGACAGCAGCCATCGCAAGACGACAGCAGCCATCGCAAGACGACAGCAGCCATCGCAAGACGACAGCAGCCATCGCAAGACGATAGACAGCGTCAGGCGGGGAGTTTGACTGGGGCGCCATAATTTCCTATATAATTAGGGAAACGGCTCTATCCGTAAGGTCGTGCTCAGCAGCCGTCGCAAGGCGATAGCATCCATCGCAAGACGATAGCATCCATCGCAAGGCGACAGCAGCCATCGCAAGACGACAGCAGCCATCGCAAGACGACAGCATCCATCGCAAGACGACAGCAGCCATCGCAAGACGACAGCATCCATCGCAAGACGACAGCAGCCATCGCAAGACGACAGCAGCCATCGCAAGACGATAGACAGCGTCAGGCGGGGAGTTTGACTGGGGCGCAATAATTGCCTATATAATTAGGGAAACGGCTCTTTCCGTAAGGTCGTGCTCAGCAGCCATCGCAAGACGATAGCATCCATCGCAAGACGACAGCAGCCATCGCAAGACGACAGCAGCCATCGCAAGATGACAGCAGCCATCGCAAGACGACAGCAGCCATCGCAAGACGACAGCAGCCATCGCAAGACGACAGCAGCAATCGCAAGACGATAGACAGCGTCAGGCGGGGAGTTTCACTGGGGCGCTATAATTGCCTATATAATTAGGGAAACGGCTCTTTCCGTAAGGTCGTGCTCAGCAGCCATCGCAAGACGATAGCATCCATCGCAAGACGATAGCATCCATCGCAAGACGACAGCAGCCATCGCAAGATGATAGACAGCGTCAGGCGGGGAGTTTGACTGGGGCGCAATAATTGCCTATATAATTAGGGAAACGGCTCTTTCCGTAAGGTCGTGCTCAGCAGCCATCGCAAGACGATAGCATCCATCGCAAGACGATAGCATCCATCGCAAGGCGACAGCAGCCATCGCAAGACGACAGCAGCCATCGCAAGACGACAGCAGCCATCGCAAGACGACAGACAGCGTCAGGCGGGGAGTTTGACTGGGGCGCCATAATTTCCTATATAATTAGGGAAACGGCTCTATCCGTAAGGTCGTGCTCAGCAGCCGTCGCAAGACGATAGCATCCATCGCAAGACGATAGCATCCATCGCAAGGCGACAGCAGCCATCGCAAGACGACAGCAGCCATCGCAAGACGACAGCAGCCAACGCAAGACGACAGCAGCCATCGCAAGACGATAGACAGCGTCAGGCGGGGAGTTTGACTGGGGAGCCATAATTGCCTATATAATTAGGGAAACGGCTCTTTCCGTAAGGTCGTGCTCAGCAGCCATCGCAAGACGATAGCATCCATCGCAAGACGACAGCAGCCATCGCAAGACGACAGCAGCCATCGCAAGACGACAGTAGTCATCGCAAGACGATAGACAGCGTTAGGCGGGGAGTTTCACTGGGGCGCTATAATTGCCCTTATAATTAGGGAAACGGCTCTTTCCGTAAGGTAGTGCTCAGCAGCCATCGCGAGACGATAGCATCCATCGCAAGACGATAGCATCCATCGCAAGACGACAGCAGCAATCGCAAGATGATAGACAGCGTCAGGCGGGGAGTTTGACTGGGGCGCAATAATTGCCTATATAATTAGGGAAACGGCTCTTTCCGTAAGGTCGTGCTCAGCAGCCATCGCAAGACGATAGCATCCATCGCAAGACGACAGCAGCCATCGCAAGACGACAGCAGCCATCGCAAGACGACAGCAGCCATCGCAAGACGACAGCAGCCATCGCAAGACGACAGCAGCCATCGCAAGACGACAGCAGCAATCGCAAGACGATAGACAGCGTCAGGCGGGGAGTTTCACTGGGGCGCTATAATTGCCTATATAATTAGGGAAACGGCTCTTTCCGTAAGGTCGTGCTCAGCAGCCATCGCAAGACGATAGCATCCATCGCAAGACGATAGCATCCATCGCAAGACGACAGCAGCCATCGCAAGATGATAGACAGCGTCAGGCGGGGAGTTTGACTGGGGCGCAATAATTGCCTATATAATTAGGGAAACGGCTCTTTCCGTAAGGTCGTGCTCAGCAGCCATCGCAAGACGATAGCATCCATTGCAAGACGATAGCATCCATCGCAAGGCGACAGCAGCCATCGCAAGACGACAGCAGCCATCGCAAGACGACAGCAGCCATCGCAAGACGACAGCAGCCATCGCAAGACGATAGACAGCGTCAGGCGGGGAGTTTGACTGGGGCGCCATAATTTCCTATATAATTAGGGAAACGGCTCTATCCGTAAGGTCGTGCTCAGCAGCCGTCGCAAGACGATAGCATCCATCGCAAGACGATAGCATCCATCGCAAGGCGACAGCAGCCATCGCAAGACGACAGCAGCCAACGCAAGACGACAGCAGCCATCGCAAGACGATAGACAGCGTCAGGCGGGGAGTTTGACTGGGGAGCCATAATTGCCTATATAATTAGGGAAACGGCTCTTTCCGTAAGGTCGTGCTCAGCAGCCATCGCAAGACGATAGCATCCATCGCAAGACGACAGCATCCATCGCAAGACGACAGCATCCATCGCAAGACGACAGCAGCCATCGCAAGACGACAGCATCCATCGCAAGACGACAGCAGCCATCGCAAGACGACAGCAGCCATCGCAAGACGACAGCAGCCATCGCAAGTCGATAGCATCCATCGCAAGACGATAGCATCCATCGCAAGACGACAGCAGCCATCGCAAGATGATAGACAGCTTCAGGCGGGGAGTTTGACTGGGGCGCAATAATTGCCTATATAATTAGGGAAACGGCTCTTTCCGTAAGGTCGTGCTCAGCAGCCATCGCAAGACGATAGCATCCATCGCAAGACGATAGCATCCATCGCAAGACGACAGCAGCCATCGCAAGATGATAGACAGCGTCAGGCGGGGAGTTTGACTGGGGCGCAATAATTGCCTATATAATTAGGGAAACGGCTCTTTCCGTAAGGTCGTGCTCAGCAGCCATCGCAAGACGATAGCATCCATCGCAAGACGACAGCAGCCATCGCAAGACGACAGCAGCCATCGCAAGACGACAGCAGCCATCGCAAGACGATAGACAGCGTCAGGCGGGGAGTTTGACTGGGGCGCCATAATTGATTATATAATTAGGGAAACGGCTCTTTCCGTATGGTCGTGCTCAGCAGCCATCGCAAGACGATAGCATCCATCGCAAGACGATAGCATCCATCGCAAGACGACAGCATCTATCGCAAGACGACAGCAGCCATCGCAAGACGATAGACAGCGTCAGGCGGGGAGTTTGACTGGGGCGCCATAATTTCCTATATAATTAGGGAAACGGCTCTTTCCGTAAGGTCGTGCTCAGCAGCCATTGCAAGACGATAGCATCCATCGCAAGACGACAGCATCCATCGCAAGACGAGAGCAGCCATCGCAAGACGACAGCATCCGTCGCAAGACGACAGCAGCCATCGCAAGACGACAGCAGCCATCGCAAGACGACAGCAGCCATCGCAAGACGATAGACAGCGTCAGGCGGGGAGTTTGACTGGGGCGCCATAATTTCCTATATAATTAGGGAAACGGCTCTTTCCGTAAGGTCGTGCTCAGCAGCCATCGCAAGACGATAGCATCCATCGCAAGGCGACAGCAGCCATCGCAAGACGACAGCAGCCATCGCAAGACGACAGCAGCCATCGCAAGACGATAGACAGCGTCAGGCGGGGAGTTTGACTGGGGCGCCATAATTGCCTATATAATTAGGGAAACGGCTCTTTCCGTAAGGTCGTGCTCAGCAGCCATCGCAAGACGATAGCATCCATCGCAAGACGATAGCATCCATCGCAAGACGACAGCATCCATCGCAAGACGAGAGCAGCCATCGCAAGACGACAGCATCCGTCGCAAGACGACAGCAGCCATCGCAAGACGACAGCAGCCATCGCAAGACGACAGCAGCCATCGCAAGACGATAGACAGCGTCAGGCGGGGAGTTTGACTGGGGCGCCATAATTGATTATATAATTAGGGAAACGGCTCTTTCCGTATGGTCGTGCTCAGCAGCCATCGCAAGACGATAGCATCCATCGCAAGACGATAGCATCCATCGCAAGACGACAGCATCTATCGCAAGACGACAGCAGCCATCGCAAGACGATAGACAGCGTCAGGCGGGGAGTTTGACTGGGGCGCCATAATTTCCTATATAATTAGGGAAACGGCTCTTTCCGTAAGGTCGTGCTCAGCAGCCATCGCAAGACGATAGCATCCATCGCAAGGCGACAGCATCCATCGCAAGACGATAGCATCCATCGTAAGACGACAGCAGCCATCGCAAGATGATAGACAGCTTCAGGCGGGGAGTTTGACTGGGGCGCAATAATTGCCTATATAATTAGGGAAACGGCTCTTTCCGTAAGGTCGTGCTCAGCAGCCATCGCAAGACGATAGCATCCATCGCAAGACGATAGCATCCATCGCAAGACGACAGCAGCCATCGCAAGATGATAGACAGCGTCAGGCGGGGAGTTTGACTGGGGCGCAATAATTGCCTATATAATTAGGGAAACGGCTCTTTCCGTAAGGTCGTGCTCAGCAGCCATCGCAAGACGATAGCATCCATCGCAAGACGACAGCAGCCATCGCAAGACGACAGCAGCCATCGCAAGACGACAGCAGCCATCGCAAGACGACAGCAGCCATCGCAAGACGATAGACAGCGTCAGGCGGGGAGTTTGACTGGGGCGCCATAATTGATTATATAATTAGGGAAACGGCTCTTTCCGTATGGTCGTGCTCAGCAGCCATCGCAAGACGATAGCATCCATCGCAAGACGATAGCATCCATCGCAAGACGACAGCATCTATCGCAAGACGACAGCAGCCATCGCAAGACGATAGACAGCGTCAGGCGGGGAGTTTGACTGGGGCGCCATAATTTCCTATATAATTAGGGAAACGGCTCTTTCCGTAAGGTCGTGCTCAGCAGCCATTGCAAGACGATAGCATCCATCGCAAGACGACAGCATCCATCGCAAGACGAGAGCAGCCATCGCAAGACGACAGCATCCGTCGCAAGACGACAGCAGCCATCGCAAGACGACAGCAGCCATCGCAAGACGACAGCAGCCATCGCAAGACGATAGACAGCGTCAGGCGGGGAGTTTGACTGGGGCGCCATAATTTCCTATATAATTAGGGAAACGGCTCTTTCCGTAAGGTCGTGCTCAGCAGCCATCGCAAGACGATAGCATCCATCGCAAGGCGACAGCAGCCATCGCAAGACGACAGCAGCCATCGCAAGACGACAGCAGCCATCGCAAGACGATAGACAGCGTCAGGCGGGGAGTTTGACTGGGGCGCCATAATTGCCTATATAATTAGGGAAACGGCTCTTTCCGTAAGGTCGTGCTCAGCAGCCATCGCAAGACGATAGCATCCATCGCAAGACGATAGCATCCATCGCAAGACGACAGCATCCATCGCAAGACGACAGCAGCCATCGCAAGACGACAGCATCCATCGCAAGACGACAGCAGCCATCGCAAGACGACAGCAGCCATCGCAAGACGACAGCAGCCATCGCAAGACGACAGCAGCCATCGCAAGACGATAGACAGCGTCAGGCGGGGTTTCACTGGGGCGCTATAATTGCCTATATAATTAGGGAAACGGCTCTTTCCGTAAGGTCGTGCTCAGCAGCCATCGCAAGACGATAGCATCCATCGCAAGACGATAGCATCCATCGCAAGACGACAGCAGCCATCGCAAGATGATAGACAGCGTCAGGCGGGGAGTTTGACTGGGGCGCAATAATTGCCTATATAATTAGGGAAACGGCTCTTTCCGTAAGGTCGTGCTCAGCAGCCATCGCAAGACGATAGCATCCATCGCAAGACGACAGCAGCCATCGCAAGACGACAGCAGCCATCGCAAGACGACAGCAGCCATCGCAAGACGATAGACAGCGTCAGGCGGGGAGTTTGACTGGGGCGCCATAATTGATTATATAATTAGGGAAACGGCTCTTTCCGTATGGTCGTGCTCAGCAGCCATCGCAAGACGATAGCATCCATCGCAAGACGATAGCATCCATCGCAAGACGATAGACAGCGTCAGGCGGGGAGTTTGACTGGGGCGCCATAATTTCCTATATAATTAGGGAAACGGCTCTTTCCGTAAGGTCGTGCTCAGCAGCCATTGCAAGACGATAGCATCCATCGCAAGACGACAGCATCCATCGCAAGACGAGAGCAGCCATCGCAAGACGACAGCATCCGTCGCAAGACGACAGCAGCCATCGCAAGACGACAGCAGCCATCGCAAGACGACAGCAGCCATCGCAAGACGATAGACAGCGTCAGGCGGGGAGTTTGACTGGGGCGCCATAATTTCCTATATAATTAGGGAAACGGCTCTTTCCGTAAGGTCGTGCTCAGCAGCCATCGCAAGACGATAGCATCCATCGCAAGGCGACAGCAGCCATCGCAAGACGACAGCAGCCATCGCAAGACGACAGCAGCCATCGCAAGACGATAGACAGCGTCAGGCGGGGAGTTTGACTGGGGCGCCATAATTGCCTATATAATTAGGGAAACGGCTCTTTCCGTAAGGTCGTGCTCAGCAGCCATCGCAAGACGATAGCATCCATCGCAAGACGATAGCATCCATCGCAAGACGACAGCAGCCATCGCAAGACGACAGCAGCCATCGCAAGACGATAGACAGCGTCAGGCGGGGAGTTTGACTGGGGCGCCATAATTTCCTATATAATTAGGGAAACGGCTCTTTCCGTAAGGTCGTGCTCAGCAGCCATCGCAAGACGATAGCATCCATCGCAAGACGATAGCATCCATCGCAAGGCGACAGCAGCCATCGCAAGACGACAGCAGCCATCGCAAGACGACAGCAGCCATCGCAAGACGATAGACAGCGTCAGGCGGGGAGTTTGACTGGGGCGCCATAATTGCCTATATAATTAGGGAAACGGCTCTTTCCGTAAGGTCGTGCTCAGCAGCCATCGGAAGACGATAGCATCCATCGCAAGACGACAGCATCCATCGCAAGACGACAGCATCCATCGCAAGACGACAGCATCCATCGCAAGACGACAGCAGCCATCGCAAGACGACAGCAGCCATCGCAAGACGACAGCAGCCATCGCAAGACGACAGCAGCCATCGCAAGACGATAGACAGCGTCAGGCGGGGAGTTTGACTGGGGCGCCATAATTGCCTATATAATTAGGGAAACGGCTCTTTCTATAAGGTCGTGCTCAGCAGCCATCGCAAGACGATAGCATCCATCGCAAGACGATAGCATCCATCGCAAGACGACAGCATCTATCGCAAGACGACAGCAGCCATCGCAAGACGATAGACAGCGTCAGGCGGGGAGTTTGACTGGGGCGCCATAATTTCCTATATAATTAGGGAAACGGCTCTTTCCGCAAGGTCGTGCTCAGCAGCCATCGCAAGACGATAGCATCCATCGCAAGACGACAGCATCCATCGCAAGGCGACAGCAGCCATCGCAAGACGACAGCAGCCATCGCAAGACGACAGCAGCCATCGCAAGACGACAGCAGCCGTCGCAAGACGATAGACAGCGTCAGGCGGGGAGTTTGACTGGGGCGCCATAATTGCCTATATAATTAGGGAAACTGCTCTTTCCGTAAGGTCGTGCTCAGCAGCCATCGCAAGACGATAGCATCCATCGCAAGACGACAGCATCCATCGCAAGACGACAGCATCAATCGCAAGACGATAGACAGCGTCAGGCGGGGAGTTTGACTGGGGCGCCATAATTTCCTATATAATTAGGGAAACGGCTCTTTCCGTAAGGTCGTTCTCAGCATCCATCGCAAGACGACAGCATCCATCGCAAGACGACAGCATCCATCGCAAGACGACAGCAGCCATCGCAAGACGACAGCTTCCATCGCAAGACGACAGCAGCCATCGCAAGACGACAGCAGCCATCGCAAGACGACAGCAGCCATCGCAAGACGATAGACAGCGTCAGGCTGGGAGTTTGACTGGGGCGCCATAATTGCCTATATAATTAGGGAAACGGCTCTTTCCGTAAGGTCGTGCTCAGCAGCCATCGCAAGACGATAGCATCCATCGCAAGACGATAGCATCCATCGCAAGACGACAGCAGCCATCGCAAGACGACAGCAGCCATCGCAAGACGATAGACAGCGTCAGGCGGGGAGTTTGACTGGGGCGCCATAATTTCCTCTATAATTAGGGAAACGGCTCTTTCCGTAAGGTCGTGCTCAGCAGCCATCGCAAGACGATAGCATCCATCGCAAGACGATAGCATCCATCGCAAGGCGACAGCAGCCATCGCAAGACGACAGCAGCCATCGCAAGACGACAGCAGCCATCGCAAGACGATAGACAGCGTCAGGCGGGGAGTTTGACTGGGGCGCCATAATTGCCTATATAATTAGGGAAACGGCTCTTTCCGTAAGGTCGTGCTCAGCAGCCATCGGAAGACGATAGCATCCATCGCAAGACGACAGCATCCATCGCAAGACGACAGCATCCATCGCAAGACGACAGCATCCATCGCAAGACGACAGCAGCCATCGCAAGACGACAGCAGCCATCGCAAGACGACAGCAGCCATCGCAAGACGACAGCAGCCATCGCAAGACGATAGACAGCGTCAGGCGGGGAGTTTGACTGGGGCGCCATAATTGCCTATATAATTAGGGAAACGGCTCTTTCTATAAGGTCGTGCTCAGCAGCCATCGCAAGACGATAGCATCCATCGCAAGACGATAGCATCCATCGCAAGACGACAGCATCTATCGCCAGACGACAGCAGCCATCGCAAGACGATAGACAGCGTCAGGCGGGGAGTTTGACTGGGGCGCCATAATTTCCTATATAATTAGGGAAACGGCTCTTTCCGCAAGGTCGTGCTCAGCAGCCATCGCAAGACGATAGCATCCATCGCAAGACGACAGCATCCATCGCAAGGCGACAGCAGCCATCGCAAGACGACAGCAGCCATCGCAAGACGACAGCAGCCATCGCAAGACGACAGCAGCCGTCGCAAGACGATAGACAGCGTCAGGCGGGGAGTTTGACTGGGGCGCCATAATTGCCTATATAATTAGGGAAACTGCTCTTTCCGTAAGGTCGTGCTCAGCAGCCATCGCAAGACGATAGCATCCATCGCAAGACGACAGCATCCATCGCAAGACGACAGCATCAATCGCAAGACGATAGACAGCGTCAGGCGGGGAGTTTGACTGGGGCGCCATAATTTCCTATATAATTAGGGAAACGGCTCTTTCCGTAAGGTCGTTCTCAGCATCCATCGCAAGACGACAGCATCCATCGCAAGACGACAGCATCCATCGCAAGACGACAGCAGCCATCGCAAGACGACAGCTTCCATCGCAAGACGACAGCAGCCATCGCAAGACGACAGCAGCCATCGCAAGACGACAGCAGCCATCGCAAGACGATAGACAGCGTCAGGCTGGGAGTTTGACTGGGGCGCCATAATTGCCTATATAATTAGGGAAACGGCTCTTTCCGTAAGGTCGTGCTCAGCAGCCATCGCAAGACGATAGCATCCATCGCAAGACGACAGCAGCCATCGCAAGACGACAGCAGCCATCGCAAGACGATAGACAGCGTCAGGCGGGGAGTTTGACTGGGGCGCCATAATTTCCTCTATAATTAGGGAAACGGCTCTTTCCGTAAGGTCGTGCTCAGCAGCCATCGCAAGACGATAGCATCCATCGCATGACGAAAGCATCCATCGCAAGACGACAGCATCCATCGCAAGACGACAGCAGCCATCGCAAGACGACAGCAGCCATCGCAAGACGACAGCAGCCATCGCAAGACGACAGACAGCGTCAGACGGGGAGTTTGACTGGGGCGCCATAATTTCCTATATAATTAGGGAAACGGCTCTTTCCGTAAAATCGTGCTCAGCAGCCATCGCAAGACGACAGCATCCATCGCAAGACGACAGCAGCCATCGCAAGACGACAGCATCCATCGCAAGACGACAGCATCCATCGCAAGACGACAGCATCCATCGCAAGACGACAGCATCCATCGCAAGACAACAGCAGCCATCGCAAGACGACAGCAGCCATCGCAAGACGACAGCAGCCATCGCAAGACGACAGCATCCATCGCAAGACGACAGCATCCATCGCAAGACAACAGCAGCCATCGCAAGACGACAGCAGCCATCGCAAGACGATAGACAGCGTCAGGCGGGGAGTTTGACTGGGGCGCCATAATTGCCTATATAATTAGGGAAACGGCTCTTTCCGTAAGGTCGTGCTCAGCAGCCATCGCAAGACGATAGCATCCATCGCAAGACGATAGCATCCATCGCAAGACGACAGCATCTATCGCAAGACGACAGCAGCCATCGCAAGACGATAGACAGCGTCAGGCGGGGAGTTTGACTGGGGCGCCATAATTTCCTATATAATTAGGGAAACGGCTCTTTCCGTAAGGTCGTGCTCAGCAGCCATCGCAAGACGATAGCATCCATCGCAAGACGACAGCAGCCATCGCAAGACGACAGCAGCCATCGCAAGACGACAGCAGCCATCGCAAGACGACAGCAGTCTTCGCAAGACGACAGCATCCATCGCAAGACGACAGCATCCATCGCAAGACGACAGCAGCCATCGCAAGACGACAGCAGCCATCGCAAGACGACAGCAGCCATCGCAAGACGACAGCAGCCATCGCAAGACGATAGACAGCGTCAGGCGGGGAGTTTGACTGGGGCGCCATAATTGCCTATATAATTAGGGAAACGGCTCTTTCTATAAGGTCGTGCTCAGCAGCCATCGCAAGACGATAGCATCCATCGCAAGACGATAGCATCCATCGCAAGACGACAGCATCTATCGCAAGACGACAGCAGCCATCGCAAGACGATAGACAGCGTCAGGCGGGGAGTTTGACTGGGGCGCCATAATTTCCTATATAATTAGGGAAACGGCTCTTTCCGTAAGGTCGTGCTCAGCAGCCATCGCAAGACGATAGCATCAATCGCAAGACGACAGCATCCATCGCAAGACGATAGCATCCATCGCAAGACGACAGCATCCATCGCAAGACGACAGCAGCCATCGCAAGACGACAGCAGCCATCGCAAGACGATAGACAGCGTCAGGCGGGGAGTTTGACTGGGGCGCCATAATTTCCTATATAATTAGGGAAACGGCTCTTTCCGTAAGGTCGTGCTCAGCAGCCATCGCAAGACGATAGCATCCATCGCAAGGCGACAGCAGCCATCGCAAGACGACAGCAGCCATCGCAAGACGACAGCAGCCATCGCAAGACGACAGCAGCCATCGCAAGACGACAGCAGCCATCGCAAGACGACAGCAGCCATCGCAAGACGATAGACAGCGTCAGGCGGGGAGTTTGACTGGGGCGCCATAACTGCCTATATAATTAGGGAAACGGCTCTTTCCGTAAGGTCGTGCTCAGCAGCCATCGCAAGACGATAGCATCCATCGCAAGACGATAGCATCCATCGCAAGACGACAGCATCCATCGCAAGACGACAGCAGCCATCGCAAGACGACAGCATCCATCGCAAGACGACAGCAGCCATCGCAAGACGACAGCAGCCATCGCAAGACGACAGCAGCCATCGCAAGACGACAGCAGCCATCGAAAGACGATAGACAGCGTCAGGCGGGGAGTTTCACTGGGGCGCTATAATTGCCTATATAATTAGGGAAACGGCTCTTTCCGTAAGGTCGTGCTCAGCAGCCATCGCAAGACGATAGCATCCATCGCAAGACGATAGCATCCATCGCAAGACGACAGCAGCCATCGCAAGATGATAGACAGCGTCAGGCGGGGAGTTTGACTGGGGCGCAATAATTGCCTATATAATTAGGGAAACGGCTCTTTCCGTAAGGTCGTGCTCAGCATCCATCGCAAGACGATAGCATCCATCGCAAGACGACAGCATCCATCGCAAGACGACAGCAGCCATCGCAAGACGACAGCAGCCATCGCAAGACGACAGCAGCCATCGCAAGACGACAGCAGCCATCGCAAGACGACAGCAGCCATCGCAAGACGACAGCAGCCATCGCAAGACGACAGCAGCCATCGCAAGACGATAGACAGCGTCAGGCGGGGAGTTTCACTGGGGCGCTATAT
>CAWVNO010001076.1:0-23085 GCA_963930645.1 Salticus scenicus
CACAATTCTTCCGATTTATTTTCTTTTAAACTTGTGAATTGTTTTAAATTTGCAATTTGTTGTTGTTGTTGTTGTTGTTGTTGTTGTTGTTTGAATAAATTATTCATAACCCTTATTTTATAAAAATTTTATAAATATATGTGATAAACACATAAAAATAACTTAATTATAAATATTTTAATAGTAACAAATTACATTAAATTGAAAATGTAGAATTAAAAAAAATGTTAAATTACCCAATTGTAAAATATAAAGTTATGAAATGTTAATTTTTAAATTGTAATATTATCAAATATAAAAATATCAAAGTTAATATTATCATATTTAATATTTTAGATTATACAATTTTTATATTTTATCATTTATCTTAAATTATACAATTTTACATTTTATCATTTTAAATTTATAATATTAAGCTCTTTGAAAAAAATATTGAATTATTTTTTAAATTAAGTGTACCCATATTGAGAAATGAAGTTCTTGGACATTATTAGGAATTTTTATTTCCAATTTTTTCAGATTTGCTTTTAAAAAATCAAAATTATCTTTTGCAAAATTTTCCACAAGTTCTAAAGTTCGTTGAGCACATTGTTTCGCTCGTTTTGGATGGTATGGACATTTTTTATTAGGATATAGATACAAAAGCCATTTTATAGATGGTATACCTACAATATCAATATTTAAAATGTTTGGAATATTTGCGTCGTGTAACAATTTAGAATGGTCTTTGTAACAGAAAACAAGTTTTTCATCTGGATATAAGTTTTGTAATTCTTGGTATTTGTTTTGTAGAAAATTAATTAGAAATTCATAAGTTACAGTTGAACCTGAAGTATGTATTGGATTAATAAATGCATGATACTTATATCTTAACATTCCATCCATAATAATATCAGTGTATGCAAATTCTAAACAATAAAATTTTTTATTATTCACAAAACCTTGCAAATTTACAAATGCCACAACAATCATACTTTGTTTCTTCATTTTTTTAAAGAATATAAAAAGATTTATTGTTACTATAGGTATAGTCCAGGATTTTAAATATAAAAAATCAAACTTTTTTTAAAAAACAAAATTATTGTTAAAAATTATCTTGCTCTTTTTGATAAAGTGTCATTGTTTTTAAAAAAACATAAATATTAAAATTGATCCACTTTAAAATCTGTGATGTCCAAAAATTCGTTTTTCATTATAATTATCTCTATATATTTTTTGTAATATATTATAAATACAACTTTTATTCGTTATACCTTCAAAATCAGGCACTTCATGAAATTTTATATGAGCTTTTATGTCTTGATTTTTCTTATTATTCAAATGAATAAAAGTATCGGATTTAAATTCTATAGTTCCCATAACTTGGTATTCTTTTGTAAAATGTTTTATTCTTCTTTTATTCCTGGATGGGCAAATTAAACCTTCATTTTGAATGGCGTGTAAAACATGACATTTGTCATTTTCGTTTGGTTCTTTTAATAAAATTAATTCATTAGGATTATGTAATAAATATAAATGTTTATCATCAGATTTATAAATATTTTCATAATGACATTGATCTAAATATATTGTTTTTGAATCAGGAGTTACTAAACATCGTTTTATAGAATTAAAAATATAATGTTTGTCATTTCCTTTAATGAAAAGATCACCATCAATAAATGAATAAATTGTATCAAAGGAATCTATTAAGTTTTTTAAAACAGTTTTACGTATAGGTAAAGTCATATAAATTGCAGCACGTTCAAAATGTTTATTATATCGACCATACTCTGTTAATTTTATACTAGATTCAGACTGAGTAATATGTAATATATGATAAGTGGTATCAACGTCAAAGAAAATTTTATCCATTTCTGATAAATTCAAAAAATAATCTATTTAATAACGTATATATTATTATATACATCTATATATACACTTATATATATTCTTCTTAGCTATATATTTTTTTCTTTTTTTTAATTTTTTAATTAAAATATTTTTTTAAAGTGGAAATGAATGTAAAATATATTTTTAAATTTATGAAAAAAATTCTGAAGCAAATAATATTTTTTTATTAGCAAACAAATATTTCATTTCAAATTTGATATAACAAATGTAAATAATAATAATAATAATAATAATAATAATAATAATAATAATAATAATAATAATACATTGATTATTTATATATACAATTACATTTATCTCCAGAATCCATGTTTAGATTCAGCCAATGTTTGAACACATTTTACATGTTCATCATTTTTTCTGTGTACTTTATTACTCGATAAAATACCATTTACAAATAAACGTAAATAGGCCTGAATGCGCATTCCACAGTTATTTCGAATGTTCAAAATAAATGCAGTATCAGGATCCGAATATTTCAAATTGGGTAAATTATCTGATGTATAACCAAAATGCCACAAGTAATCTATTATGTCCACTGTTATTTGATCTTTAGTTGTTTTTAAAATGACATTCAGCATTTCTTTAAAACTGTACACTCTTGAGTCTTTGCCATTTAAAACTTTTTTATAATGACTAGGTGTCAAATTTTTCAAGTCTTTTGAAGGTTTGGGAAAAGTGCATCCGTAAAAACGGTCCACATCCACAGCAAAAAAATATACATTTCCATCGTTACCCACTGCAGCTCTTATTGTCGGTTTATTCACGAAAAATGACACTTTGAAAAACATTGTATTAACTAAGGACGTCGAATAAATGATACTAAAAACCTGGAATAAATGATGGGTTTATATACACAATGAGAAATGACGTCATGAGATTATGAAATATATAAACTTTACAGTTAGTTTGGCTTAATGTTAATTTAACTAGATGTTATATAATTAATGTTAAAATTCAAATTTTATTTTTTTTTAAATAGCTTATTTAACCTTGAATATAAATCATTTGAATTTTAGCATTTAAATATATCGCGATTTTTCAAAATTGAAATTTTAAAATCTGAAATTTCGCTATATAATTAAATCCTAAAATTCAAATTTTTTTAAATAGCTTTTAAACTTTAAAATAGATATAATTTGACATTTAATTATATAGTGATTTTTCAAAATTGAAAATTTAAAAACCGAAATTTCACTATTTAATAAAATGTTAAAATTTTATTTTTTAAAATAGCTTATTTAATCTTGAAATTGAATAAAATATAATTTGATATTTAATTATTTAGCTAAATTTAAAAATTGAAATTTTAAAAACTGGAATTTAGCTAAATAATTAAATATTAAATAAGCTATTTTTTTTAAAAAAAATAGCTTATTTAATCTTGAAATAGAATAAAATATAATTTGATATTTAATTATTTAGCTAAATTTAAAAATTGAAATTTAAAATTCGAAATTTCACTATATAATAAAATGTTAAATTATATTTTTTAAAAAAATAGCTTTTTTAATATTGAAATAGAATAAAATTTCATTTGATTTAATGTTAATTAGATAGCCAAAATTGAAATATAAAAAAGTAATTTTAAAAAATGAATAAATTTATAAAAAAGTCCAAGTTTTTAAAATACAATTATTTAGGTTCGTAGTGACTATATATGGATCATTTATTTACTCTGACAGATCTGGTGAATAAATATTTGTGATGATCTATTCAAACATGAAATAAATTGCAGCCTACTTTAAAATATATAAACGTGGGTTTACAAAATGTTTATCATTAAATAAAATCTTACATTATTATGATAATCATTAAAAAAGAAATATTGAGAACTAAAAAATTAAACATTTACATATTTTTTAAAGAAATTATTTTCGATTTTTTATATTTATTAAAAAAAGCAATAATGACAGTATAAAAAATAATTTTCCCCAGGTGAGGATCGAACTCACAACCTCGGCATAACTCACAATTATACTGTTTTATAAGTACCGCGCGCTAGCCAATTGCGCTACTGGGGACACTGAAAAAAAGCATTATAATCTTATTTAAATCCTGAAAAAGTTTGAAATGTTTTTAAATTTAAATTTTTATATATTTAAAATTACAATCTTGATATATTTATTTATAAACCATGATAAATATATTGCAAAATTATGATTCATATTTAGACAATCTTCTTTTTAGCTCCACAATTTCCGTCTTTCTTAAATATTCTATTTCAGCTACCAATCTAGCAATTTCGGTCTCTCTCAAATATTCGATTTTGTTTTGAAGCAAGTCGTTTTTATTCTGAAGCGAATCATTTTTATTTTGAAGCAATTTATATTCTGTTTGAAATGACTCTTCAACGGTTTTCAATTTATGTTTCAATTCCCTAATTTCTTCTTCGCGCCTTTGTTCAATTTCCACTCGTAAATTCTCAAATTTGTTTTTCATTTCCCTGATTTCTTCGTGTTTCTGTTCAATTTCCATTTGTAAATTTTTATTTTTTTTCTCCAATTTTTCGCTGTGTTCCATGATTGGTTTAGCACAATTTAAACAATCTTGTTGTCTCCGGCTAGCTTCCCACCAATCCTCTTTGACGACTTGATAAAATAATATTTTTTCATCAATGTCAGTTTTCTGTTGTTCGACAAAATAGATTTTTTTTCCATTATTCAAATGCAAATAGCGATCCGAGACTTCTTTGGAAATTTGGACATTCTCAGTCACTGGTAAAACTAAATTCATTTTTATTCCAGGTAAGTTCTTAATTTGAGCTTTCCATTTCGAATCCATCATTTCCAACTGAATGCATAGCAAATCTTTAGGATCACAACGATTATAACTTTGACCTATCAATTTCATAACACCTCCGTCCCAAAATGTTGCCAATACCAACCTATAATCCAAAGGTAAAGTTTCTGCTATATAAAAGTGAGCGGTTTTTTTCTTTTTAATTTTTTTCTTATCATCATATTTGTCCTTACAAAAGCTAAAATTACATCCGGATTTGCGCTGACTCAAATAACCCATTGCATTTACCAGATGCATTTCGCATTTGATACGTTTGTATTTCTTACATTTGAATTTAGGATAAGGTTTTATTATGTCTTTTGGCACAACAACATTTTTCCACATGCGTCTGAAATCATCCAAAGAACGCGAAACCAAAATCATGTGTCTGTGTTGTCTAAAACAGGCCTCCGATTCATTTCCACCATTGCACCAACAAGAAAAAGGTATGATTTTAATATCCTCATCATCTTTTTCCATGGCTTGAACAAAACTTTCATAAACCACCACTCGAACCATTACATGTAACCAAAGATAACCTCCTCGAACATATTTTTGAACACAAGCAGCGGCTAAATTCAAAGTTTCGTCTTTAAAAGTTACTGGTAATAGTTCTTTGCTCAAATCCAAAGGACAAACAGGTTTTGCATAATATTGTTCGATACTAGATATTTTTTCATGACCGAAAAAGTTTTGTTTTTCGCACATGGGCGTAAAATCAAAAAACTGCAATTTTGTATCTTTTTCCGACGATGGTAGAGCATCTTTTTCAATTTTCTCTTTTTGCATCAACCGATATTTAAAATTCTTATAACATTTTAACAAATGGTCTACTGCATCGTTTTTTTTCTTGAATTGTTTTTCATTTTTATTAAATTTAACTTTACCCAAACACCAAACACAACATTTTCTAGCATTCATGTTGTCCGTACAATCTTTCGTACAATGTTTTTCATAGTCTTTTGACAAAAGACTTATTCCACATTTAGGACACGGAAATGGAACAGTGTCTCGAGAAAGAACTTTACAGTATCTATTTATTTTGTAGTAAACCATCACACAATGTTAAAAATATCAAAAACTTGTAAAATTTAAAAAATAGGACGTTCTCAAAAATCAGAAAACCCAGTTTAACATATAATTGTTATTGTCTGTAACATATGTATATAAATCATAAAGTTAACAAAAACGGAATGAGCCCATGAATCTCATATAATTTTTACAAAACCGAAAACATAAAATTTAAATTTTTCTACACACATATATATGAATTTTTATTTTTATTTTTGCAAATGTTTTTTCGATAATTTAATTTGTTGTCGTTTTTATTAATTTTTTTCTTTTTGTTAATCACGCCCACTTATCCTTTTTATTACTTTCTATTCAAAATTATATATATATATCAAGAATATAAAATATCTAAAAAAATAGTTTTGAGTCTGACAATCATCATTTTCTACACAAATATATATTATAAAATTTATATTTTCTACAAAAAATATAAAATTTTCTACAAAAAATTGAAATTTTCAATTTTAAAAAACTATGACAAAAAACAATGACGTACTTGTATAGTGAAATTTCTTTAGTTTCTTAATAAGATTTTTTGACGGAGGATTTATTTCTTTAGCTCTGTAAACGTCTGTGAATAAATATTTGTGATGAGTTTCAAAAATCCATCCAGACATAAAATACATTGCAGCCTACTTTAAAATATATAAACGTGGGTTTTACAAAATGTTTATTCAATATCATTAAATAAAATCTTACATTATTACGATAATCTTTAAAAAATATTTTTTTTAATTTAAAAAATGTAGGGGTAATAAATATTGAGAACTAAAATAATATTTAAACATTTACAGATTTTTTTAAATTGAACATTTTCGATTTTTGTATTTATTAAAAAAATAACGACATGTATGTAAAATAATTTCCCCCTCGGCATAACTCACAATTATACTGTTTTATAAGTACCGCGCGCTAGCCAATTGCACTACTGGGGACATTAAAAAAACATTACAATCTTATCCTGAAAAAGTTTGAAATGTATTTAAGTTTTAATTTTTATATATTTAAAATTCCAAGCCTAGTATATTTATTTATAAACCATGATAAATACATAATTACAAAATTATGATTCATATTTAGACAATCTTCTTTTTAGCTCAACAATTTTGGTCTCTCTCAAGTATTTAATTTTACTCCATAACTGTTTTCTTGAAGCTATCCTTGAAGTGACTCTTCCACTGTTTTCAATTTATATTTCAATTCTCTAATTTCTTCTTCGTCAGTTTGCACTCGTAAATTCTCAAATTTGCTTTTCAATTCCCTGATTTCTTCTTCATGTCGCTGTTCGGTTTGCATTCGTAAATTCTCTAAAACTCTAATTTTTTTCTCCAATTCTTCACAACGTTCCATGATTGGTTTAGCACAATTTAAACAATCTTGTTGTTTTTCGCACATAGGTGTAAACTCAAAACATTGCAATTTTGAATCTTTTTCCGACTATGGTCTTTTTCAATTTTCTCTTTTTGCATCAGCCGATATTTAAATTTTTTATAACATTTTAACAAATGGTCCGCAGCGCCCATTTTTTTCTCGAATTTCTCAACTCCAAAACACCAAACACAACATTTTTTAGCATTCATGTTGTGTGTCGTACAATGTTTTTCATATTCTTTTGACAAAAGACTTATTCCACATTTAGGACATGGAAAACGAATGGTGTCTCGAGAAAGAACTTTGCGGTATCGATCTATTTTGTTGCGACGTTGTGTAAAATCGAAAAATTGTAATTCTTCTGGTGATGGAGTTTTTTGTTTTGCGGTTACACAATATTTAAATTTCTTAAAACATTTTAACAAATGGTCCGCAGCGTCATATTTTTTCTTGAATTTCTCAACTCCAAAACACCAAACACAACATTTTTTAGCATTCATGTTGTGTGTCGTACAATGTTTTTCATATTCTTTTGACAAAAGACTTATTCCACATTTAGGACATGGAAAACGAACGGTGTCTCGAGAAAGAACTTTACGGTATCGATCTATTTTGTTGCGAGCCATCACACAACGTTAAAATACAATTTTGAGTCTGAGAAAGTGAAATATATATCAAAAATATATAAAATTAAAAAATAATTTAAACTCTATATAAAACATAAAATATACATCAAAAAACATAAAATATTCTACAAAAAATTTACATTTTAAATTTTCAAAAAGGGTGCCAAAAAGGTAGTCGCGACTATAGAGTGAAATTTTTATTAGTTGTTTAAAAAGATTTTCTGACAGAGGATTTATTTTTTTTAGCTCTGACAGATCTGGTGAATAAATATTTGCGATGATCTTTTTGTATCAGAATAAAATATATTGCATTCTTATCTAAAATGCTATATACTATATATTTAATGAAGTTGAATTGTAAGAATAGACTTTAAATTTTTACATAATGAAAAAAAGACCTTTGATCTTTTAAATGAAAAAAAGAAATAAATATTTACAATAATTGAAAAAATTTTTTGTTGATGGCTTTATAAATAGTTATTCGAAATGTTTATTTGAAGAATGGATACATTTATTAATAAAAAAAAAAATTCTAAAAATCTTTCGAATACAATTTTTTCTAAAATCTCGCTCCAGATTTACCAAAAAATTTATAAAAGTGATATACATAAAAGGCGAGATCTTAAAATTATAAATGACAATTTACCGGGTAAGGTTAATATAAAATCTCGATCTGAAGATTTTTTTTTAAATATATCATTGAAAATTACATTTATATTATTTGTTATGATTCAAAAAAGAAGGATTGAACCAAAATCTTTTCATTTGTTTGTCATTTATTTTATTAAACGAGAAATGGTCAAATGATAAATATTAAAAGTAATTTTAATAAAAAATAAATAAATCTGTCAATGACAGATTTATTTATTTTTATCTAATTAAATATATGACACAGAAAATAGTCAGTTTAATTCAATAAAAGTTCAAATCGACAGTTTTACTGACATTATATAAATAGTTTTTTTTTTAACTATGTCGAGTATAAATAGAGATTCGAAAGAATATCCGAGATCATAACGATGAATTGCATTCAGTGCTCCACACCAGCAAATTCATCTACGTTGATGAAGTGTAAACATAACATTCATCTATCATGTGTTAGAAATTTTATCCTGTCGACAAAAAATGTATGCTGCCCATCTTGTAATGAACCAATTCAAGCTACAGATTTGTCTACAATCCTTTGGACGATTAAAGAAGATGACCCAATGCATGAATTTTTACGTCAAGAAATGTTAAGAAGACTGGTGTTAGACCTTTATGATACTGATTGGGATGACTCCAATTTATGTTAGTAATCCAATTTAAAAGAAGAGCTTTTTAAAAAAAGTATTTGACAAGTTGTTAAAGACATATATAATATGTTGTAATTCAAAATAAACTGTTATTTGACTATTTTTTTGTGTCGTTTATTTAATTTAGATAAAAATTTATTTATTAGTACGAGCGTCATCCACTTTGAAAATGCTAGAATATTTGCAATTTTATAATTTAATTTCTTAAACAACTTTCAAATATTTAACTATATTTCTGTTTTATCATACAACTCAAAAATTAGAATAATCTCACAGGATAGATTTTTTTATTATTAAAATTACTCCTTCCATTTCTTGTTTAATAAAATAAATGACAAACAAATCTGATTCAATCAATTGTAGTTATGTTGATCTTTTTTTTTTGAATCATAACAAATAATATAATTGTA
This sequence comes from Salticus scenicus, assembly GCA_963930645.1. Lineage (NCBI taxonomy): Eukaryota > Metazoa > Arthropoda > Arachnida > Araneae > Salticidae > Salticus > Salticus scenicus. The sequence continues at coordinate 9,448 of CAWVNO010001076.1, forward strand.
ATTTTTAATGATATATTTTTTTCTAAAAATCTTTAGAATAATCTTGAGACCCATTTTTTATCATCAATAATTTTAAGATCTCGCCTTTTATCTTCTAAAAAAGTTTTGGTGTCTTAAGAGATATTTTCTTGTTTGGATGAAAGTTTATATAAACTTTTATATTTTGATTTTTCTTTTTTATCAAATGATCATTTTAGTTATAATTTTTTTTAATATTTTAAATATTTTTTAAAAAAATACAAATGAAAAATTTTAAATCTATGAAAATCAATTTGAAATATATATTTTTATTAGAAAACATCAAATTTGACTATTTCAGCCAAGCTATTTTCAAAAAATAACATTTGAATTTTAACATTTAATTAAATAGCGAAATTTCAATGCTTAAATCTTGAAAAAAATCCGATAACATTCTATTTCAGCCAAACTAATTTCAAAAAGTAACATTTGCATTTTAATTAAATAGCAAATTGAAAAATGAAATTCATTAAAATTCAAATTCTATCTATTTCAAATTTCTATATACGATTTGTTTGAAAATTAAAAAAAATAATAAGACATTTAATTTTGAACAGTTTTTATTAAAGAAACAAATATATAAAATCACAACAGATTTTTAATTAAAAAAGAATATTATATACATATAAAATCATTTATAAAAACCATATAAATAATAATTTTAATTAAAAAAGAGCACAAATATAATCATTTATGAAAACCAAATAAATAATGAAGTATTTTTACAAATCTTTGGACCAAATATTTTTTTCAATAAACGAATTGGATATGAAAAACATTTATACTTGATGGCATATGAAAATAAATAAATTTGCAAATCTCACATTTAAAAATTCCTGTTTATGTTTTATGATGACACATTCTTTTAAATAAAGATAATATTTGAGATCCTTTAAAAACTCGTAAATAGATTATTCCATATCTGGCCATTGAAAATGAAAAATGTCCAGGGGATCAATATCTTAATGATTCTTGTAAATTTTGGGTGATATTGCATGGAATAAACTTGTGGAGGCCATAATACAGTTCACTAAACGTGATGACAAATTTTTTCCCCTCCACAAGTTTAAATTCTGTGATTGATTGTCGGTGACACCATTTTATTTCGTTATTCACCAAATAACTTTTTAACATTTCCGATGGATTTTCACTGAATGAGTATCTATTTAAAAATTCTTTTAGAAATTCGATAACAGGATTTATTTTCATTTCTTTCATGATGGGTTGCTTGGTATCCAACCATTTTAATACTCCAAATCTGTTAGGTCCTGAAATATGGAAAAACTTTATTGTTTCATCTTCAATGTTTATGTAAAAACTATCCTTGAGTGGATTGCTTGATGTATAAAATCCTGAGGAAAGCGATGAAATTAAATCCAGCAATTCAAACAGTTCATCTGAAGGATGAAGCCACGAACTTTTTCTTTTCAATAGTGATGATAATTCATTTATTTTCCTTAATTGATGGCATTTAAAAAATGGTGGCAAATACAATTTCATAATTTTCTCTTGAACTAACTCAGGCAAATGGAGAAATTCAAACGCCATATTGAAAAGGAATGAGAAAGAATGAAATGGCGAGTGGGTTTATATACAACTCGATTACGTCACTTTATCAAAAGGTGTGTCATTGCATGACATTCTTTATAGTTTGAAGGTCTTTTTAAAGATAAAAGAATATAAAGAAATAAAAATAAAATCATGTCACAATTTATTAAATTATTATCTCGGCATTTATCAATTATTATTATCTCGACATTTATCAATTTTAAAATTTATCCATCGAAATGTTAAACAATATGTCATCATTCCTTTAATTGAATTTAAAATATGTCAGTTCTTTTCGATATCTAATTAATTTGGGATATCGATATATATTACAACATAACATAATATTCTTGTTAAGTGAATTTAAAGAAATCTTCAATTTAAAGATTTTGGACACGACAATTTATATGACGTTACAATATTTTTTGTCACCATAATACATAGTAGCTGAATTTTTACAGAACAAAAAATAAAATATCTATAATTTGTTCTTTTGAGACTGTAAAAAAATAATTATTACGAGGCATCTGGTAATAATTATTTTTTTACCGTATAATAACTTTAAAACATAATTCAATCAATTTAATATCAAAATTATAAAATCTGATAATGGTTGAGATAGATTATCAATATCATTTGCAATTTTATATCCATTTTTGTCGTTAATAATTGTTATTTGTAATAAAAGTCACTTTTATATAGTTATATCTTTTTTATAAAAAAATATTAAAATAAAAATAAAATAAAGTAAAACCCTTTAAAAAAATTTTAAAATTTAAAAAAAATTACGTTGATTAATTTGAAACTTTTTTTTTTTTTTTTTTTTTTTTTCAAATTCTGACATATAAAATGACTATTTTAACTTTAGTTGGTAACAAATCTTTTTCATATAACTCGACCACCTTTTTTTGTTTTTTCAAATTCTGACATATAAAAATGGCAATTTTCACTATTAGTTGAATCTTTTTCAGCTAACGGAAATAAAGAAGTTGTTTAATCAATAAGTCTTTTTATTTTTTGTTTAAAATTATTGGTGGATAAAAGTGGATATATATATGACTTGTCGTTTCTAAATCATTTCAACATGACTACTACTTATTTAGATACTCTGCGAAAAAAGTACAAGATTTGCAATAATCGAGTTAATATTTTGCATTTTGAAGTATTATCTCGTCGTTATAACAGTCGCTTGAAATTTCTTTTGAACAAAAGAGATGAATTGCACTTAAATAATTGTGTATGGTCTCAGGACGATGCAAAAGAGGGACCTGATACTTGTCCTTGCTACCACGCTAAGATGTCTCCAGAAAAATATTTAGAAGACGAAATGCTTTCAAAAAATTTCCAAAAATTACACAAGGAAGAACGTTTAAGCGGCTCTTTATTAGCATTTAATTATTCTGATCAAATTGAAAATGTGCGAGATTTTTACAAGCGTTGTGTTTCAGATAGAGAAAATGTGTTCAAATGGTATGAAGAATACAAAACTACAAGGAATGCTATACAGTTTGAAATAAAAGTCAGAGAAATGGGAAAACAACGAGAAATCAATGTAATTCTGAATCCTGAAAGTAGAGAATGGCACTTGACCGATTGTATAAGATGCATTTTTTCTGATGAATTCCCAAATACATGTTATTGCCAAAAAGCCTTAATGGACCCTGCGAAATATCTTCGAGAGAAATATAATTTCATAGAAAAGACAAAAGAAAAATACCATATAACTATCTAAACCTTTCTCATAAAGAATAATTATACAGACCAAAAAAAGGAAACGATCTTTTTAAGTTAAAATCAAGGATATTATTTTTCTAGATTGTAAACATTTTGCTTGTTGTATGTATTGTTCAAACCTGTCCCATGTCTATTAAATAAAATCCTTTTTTAAGAATATTGAAGAGTGATTTTTTAATAATAACGTCCATTGTATTATTTTAAACATGTCATTTTGGAAATGAATTCCACAAGCATTTCAGCACATATATTATCTATATTTTTAATTTGAAATCTGAGACAAAATGAGTTTCTGAATAAATAGAATAAAATATAATTTTAATTTTAATATTTAATTATTTAGCTAAATTTCAATTTTGAAATTTTAAAATCTGAACTTTTGCTACATAATAAAATGTTAAAATTCAAGGATAATTGCAGGTCGAAATGGAACATTATAAATTGGTAAAAACGCAAAATGATAGATTGATAGAAATAGTCATGGTCGTATTAAAAAGTAATAACAGAAAGACTTATTCAAGGTGGCTAGTTTTTACAACATTTTTTATTAATGCTTTAAACCATGTAGAATTTACTGTGGAACTTCTCCAGTTATTCAAAAAAATCTACCTGTAAGATTATTCTAATTTTTGAATTGTATGATGAAATAGAAATATAATTAAATATCTGAAAGTTGTTTAAGAAATTAAATTATACAATTGCAGGTATTCAATGAAATTCGCTAAAATTCAAATTCAATTTTATTCTATTTCAAATTTCTATAAATGATTTGTTTGAAAATTTAAAAAAATAATAAGACATTTAATTTTGAACATTTTTATTAAAGAAATAAATATATAATATATATACACAACATATTTTAATAAAAAAAGAGTATTATATACAAATATAATCATTTATAATAACTATGTAAATAATGAAGGATTTTAATTAAAAAAAGAGCATTATATACAAATATAATTATTTATAAAAAATATATAAATAATGAAGGACAAATCTTTGTCCAAATATTTTTTTCAATAACGTAAATAGGATATGAAAAACATTTATATTTGATGGCATATGAAAATAAATATGCAAATCTGATTATTTCACATTAATCGTGGATCTGTGAGAAAAATACAATTTAATGGGATAAAATTGCAAATCTTTGTCATTAAATAAATTCGTGGACATGATTATGTTTTATGATGACCATAGGTGTGGGTCCAGATAACTTATGAAATTCAGGTGTGGGAAAACTTATTTATAATCTTTCAAATCTTCAGTTATTTCACATGGAATAAACTTGTGGAGGAAGAAATACAATTCACTAAACGTAATCACAAATTTTCTTCCCTCCACAAGTTTAAAATCTATTATAGACGATCTATGACACCATCCAATTTCATTTTTTTTCAAATACCATTTTAATTTTTCTGGTGGGTTTTCACAATATGCGTATTTTCTTGAAAATTCCTTTAGAAATTCCAAAACAGATGATAGTTCACTTTCTTTCACTAGGGGTTTTTTAATAGCTCTCCTCTTCAATGCGAAAAATGGTCCTCCAATATGATAGAATTTTATATTTTCATCTTCGATATTTATATAAAAACTGTTTTTGAGTGGGTATTTATCAACAATTGGTAAATAAAATCCAGTCGATAGAGATGAAAGGTAATCCAATAAAGCAAATAGTTCATCTGTAGGATTCATCCAGGAACTTTTTTGTTCTAAAATTGGTGATAATTCATTTATCTTCATTAATTTTTTAAATTTAAATAATGGACTCAAATAGTATTTCATTATTTTCGTTTGAACTAAATCTGGTAGATCAAGAAACGGAAACTCCATATTGAAAAGCAATGAGAAAGAATGAAATGGCGAGTGGGTTTATATACAACTCGATTACGTCACTTTATCTGTGGTGCGTCAAATGCTATTTTTGTAAAATAGTTTGGTGATATAATTTGAATTAAATAACGAAATTTCATTTTAAATGTTACTTTTGTAAAATAACTTGGACATAAAAAAATATAATTTGAATTTTATTCTTAAATTTCGTTATTTAAATAAATGTTAAAATTCAAATGTTATTTTTTGTAAAATAACTTCAATATAGAAAGAAATATAATTTGAATTTTAGCGGATTCAAAACTTGAAATTTGAAATTTCGTTATTTAACAAAATGTCAAATGCTATTTTACAAAAAAATAGATTGGAAAAAAATATAATTTGAATTTTAGCGGATTTCATTTTTTCAAAATTTAAAAATTGAAATTTCGCTAGTTAACTAAATATTAAAATTCAAATACTATATATTTTATTTAAATAAACTTCTTTTTGATTGTTTGTTTTTTTACAAAAACGTTTATTTTGTTAATCTTTTATATTTTGTCAATATCCTTAAATGAAATGTTAATTATGATAATCATTAAAAATAATTTTTAAAGTTAAAATGTATGACTAAAAAAATATTAAAATCAAAAAATATTTTAACTAGTCTATAGAACTATTTTTTCAAATTTTTTTCTTGGTAAAAATGAAATTGCTCTTATTTACTATTATATGTTTCAAGAAAAAAAATTGCTTAATTTATATCTCATGACAAAACAGTTTTAAAAGATAAAAAATGTGACGGCCATATTTAAAATAAACAATTATTTTGCGTACAAAAAACAGGTGACATAATAGATTAACATGATCCGTTTTTTTTATTTCTTGCTTTTCGCCAATATAAAAGGGAGTATTTCACTTTGTCTTGTATCCAAAAAGTAAATATGAGTTTTCCATTTTTAAACCTTCCTTTCGATGTGAAATTCAACATATTCAAAAAATATTTTGAGTTTTCTGATAAGATAAATACGCTTGTCAAAATGCCTGAAATGGAGGATTTAACATCAAACCCTTCTGCATGGACTCTATTAGAACGTAAGTTTATAAAACTTACAGAATTTGTTAGAAAAGGTTGGTATATAAAGCAAAACAATCAACCATTATATGTTTTTTTCGACAATAAAAAAATGTCGATATGCATGAGATATTTTAGAAATTATCAGCCGTGTTATCCCGATGATAAATATTGGAATGTTCCATATATTGGCACTATGAGAAAATCAATTGAAAGTGCATCAGAAGAAGAATTAAAATGGGAAGATACAATTTCATTCTTCAAGGATGATTTCCTCGAAAAATATCTTCCCATTGAAGATATTGAAAATTTAACATATTATCTCTTGCCTTCTTGTGATATGTTAACAATCGATCATGAGAAAAAAGTATTATACTGGGACAACAAGATGTACAATTTCAAAAACAACATTGTGTTAAAAAACTCTTATGATCCGTATGAGGACCATTATTTAATACGGCCATATTATCAAAGAGGACTGAGTATTGAATGTATAAATGAAGACTGTCACGATTGTATTAAAAATGAACAATATACATATAGCATAAAAAATTCTTGGGCCGAAGAACAACAAATTAATTTTAGAGCAGCAAATCTTAAAAATATAATAAAAGAAACTTATTATCACGACAGAGGTCCCTTTTTAGAAATTTATTAAATTAACAATAATTAGAATATATTTTTTAATTTGCAAAATATTGTTTTACTTGTATATATTTTTTGTGTTAATGTATATAATGTGTTGATTTTATTAATGTATATATTAATATAATGTATAATGTAATAAAATTTATCTTTACTTTCTTGATTTATTCTCACATTCAATTTAAATGAATATTTTTTTTTAAATTATCACTTTTAAAGTTTTAAGAGTTACAATTTTTAAAATACAGCGCATTCATTTCCTGTCCATTAAATTTGTAAAAAAATATAATTTGAATTTTAGCGAATAGCAAAATTTCATTTTGAAAATGGAAATTTCGATAATTAAATGTTAAAATTCAAATGCTATTTTTATAAAATAGGATAATTCACTCTGATAGAGAAAAAAAATTAATTTGAATTTTAGCGCATAATTAAATATGAAAATTTAATTTTTGAAAATTTTAAAATTGAAATTTCGCTATTTAATTAAATGTTAAAATTGAAATGCTAATTTTGTAAAATAGCTTGATGGACTCTGATATAGAAAAAAATTTAATTTGAAATTTATCGGATAATTAAATAGCGAAATTGCAATTTCGAAAAAAATTTAAAATTCAAATTTCGCTAATTAAATGTTAAAAATTCAAATGCTAATTTTGTAAAATAGCTTGATGGACTCTGATATAGAAAAAAATTTAATTTGAATTTTAGCGCATAATTAAATATGAAAATTTAATTTTTGAAAATTTTAAAATTGAAATTTCGCTATTTAATTAAATGTTAAAATTGAAATGCTAATTTTGTAAAATAGCTTGATGGACTCTGATATAGAAAAAAATTTAATTTGAAATTTATCGGATAATTAAATAGCGAAATTGCAATTTCGAAAAAAATTTAAAATTCAAATTTCGCTAATTAAATGTTAAAAATTCAAATGCTAATTTTGTAAAATAGCTTGATGGACTCTGATATAGAAAAAAATTTAATTTGAATTTTAGCGCATAATTAAATATGAAAATTTAATTTTTGAAAATTTTAAAATTGAAATTTCGCTATTTAATTAAATGTTAAAATTGAAATGCTAATTTTGTAAAATAGCTTGATGGACTCTGATATAGAAAAAAATTTAATTTGAAATTTATCGGATAATTAAATAGCGAAATTGCAATTTCGAAAAAAATTTAAAATTCAAATTTCGCTAATTAAATGTTAAAAATTCAAATGCTAATTTTGTAAAATAGCTTGATGGACTCTGATATAGAAAAAAATTTAATTTGAATTTTAGCGCATAATTAAATATGAAAATTTAATTTTTGAAAACTTTAAAATTGAAATTTCGCTATTTAATTAAATGTTAAAATTGAAATGCTAATTTTGTAAAATAGCTTGATGGACTCTGATATAGAAAAAATTTTAATTTGAAATTTATCGGATAATTAAATAGCGAAATTGCAATTTCGAAAAAAATTTAAAATTCAAATTTCGCTAATTAAATGTTAAAAATTCAAATGCTAATTTTGTAAAATAGCTTGATGGACTCTGATATAGAAAAAAATTTAATTTGAATTTTAGCGCATAATTAAATATGAAAATTTAATTTTTGAAAATTTTAAAATTGAAATTTCGCTATTTAATTAAATGTTAAAATTGAAATGCCAATTTTGTAAAATAGCTTGATGGACTCTGATATAGAAAAAAATTTAATTTGAAATTTATCGGATAATTAAATAGCGAAATTGCAATTTCGAAAAAAATTTAAAATTCAAATTTCGCTAATTAAATGTTAAAAATTCAAATGCTATTTTTTATAAAAGAGTATAATTCACACTTATATAGAAAAAAATTTAATTTGAATTTTAGCGCATAATTAAATATGAAAATTTAATTTTTGAAAATTTTAAAATTGAAATTTCGCTATTTAATTAAATGTTAAAATTGAAATGCTAATTTTGTAAAATAGCTTGATGGACTCTGATATAGAAAAAAATTTAATTTGAAATTTATCGGATAATTAAATAGCGAAATTGCAATTTCGAAAAAAATTTAAAATTCAAATTTCGCTAATTAAATGTTAAAAATTCAAATGCTAATTTTGTAAAATAGCTTGATGGACTCTGATATAGAAAAAAATTTAATTTGAATTTTAGCGCATAATTAAATATGAAAATTTAATTTTTGAAAATTTTAAAATTGAAATTTCGCTATTTAATTAAATGTTAAAATTGAAATGCTAATTTTGTAAAATAGCTTGATGGACTCTGATATAGAAAAAAATTTAATTTGAAATTTATCGGATAATTAAATAGCGAAATTGCAATTTCGAAAAAAATTTAAAATTCAAATTTCGCTAATTAAATGTTAAAAATTCAAATGCTATTTTTTATAAAAGAGTATAATTCACACTTATATAGAAAAAAATTTAATTTGAATTTTAGCGCATAATTAAATATGAAAATTTAATTTTTGAAAATTTTAAAATTGAAATTTCGCTATTTAATTAAATGTTAAAATTGAAATGCTAATTTTGTAAAATAGCTTGATGGACTCTGATAAAGAAAAAAATTTAATTTGAAATTTATCGGATAATTAAATAGCGAAATTGCAATTTCGAAAAAAATTTAAAATTCAAATTTCGCTAATTAAATGTTAAAAATTCAAATGCTAATTTTGTAAAATAGCTTGATGGACTCTGATATAGAAAAAAATTTAATTTGAATTTTAGCGCATAATTAAATATGAAAATTTAATTTTTGAAAATTTTAAAATTGAAATTTCGCTATTTAATTAAATGTTAAAATTGAAATGCTAATTTTGTAAAATAGCTTGATGGACTCTGATATAGAAAAAAATTTAATTTGAAATTTATCGGATAATTAAATAGCGAAATTGCAATTTCGAAAAAAATTTAAAATTCAAATTTCGCTAATTAAATGTTAAAAATTCAAATGCTAATTTTGTAAAATAGCTTGATGGACTCTGATATAGAAAAAAATTTAATTTGAATTTTAGCGCATAATTAAATATGAAAATTTAATTTTTGAAAATTTTAAAATTGAAATTTCGCTATTTAATTAAATGTTAAAATTGAAATGCTAATTTTGTAAAATAGCTTGATGGACTCTGATAAAGAAAAAAATTTAATTTGAAATTTATCGGATAATTAAATAGCGAAATTGCAATTTCGAAAAAAATTTAAAATTCAAATTTCGCTAATTAAATGTTAAAAATTCAAATGCTATTTTTTATAAAAGAGTATAATTCACACTTATATAGAAAAAAATTTAATTTGAATTTTAGCGCATAATTAAATATGAAAATTTAATTTTTGAAAATTTTAAAATTGAAATTTCGCTATTTAATTAAATGTTAAAATTGAAATGCTAATTTTGTAAAATAGCTTGATGGACTCTGATAAAGAAAAAAATTTAATTTGAAATTTATCGGATAATTAAATAGCGAAATTGCAATTTCGAAAAAAATTTAAAATTCAAATTTCGCTAATTAAATGTTAAAAATTCAAATGCTAATTTTGTAAAATAGCTTGATGTACTCTGATATAGAAAAAAAAATTTAATTTGAATTTTAGCGCATAATTAAATATGAAAATTTAATTTTTGAAAATTTTAAAATTGAAATTTCGCTATTTAATTAAATGTTAAAATTGAAATGCTAATTTTGTAAAATAGCTTGATGGACTCTGATATAGAAAAAAATTTAATTTGAAATTTATCGGATAATTAAATAGCGAAATTGCAATTTCGAAAAAAATTTAAAATTCAAATTTCGCTAATTAAATGTTAAAAATTCAAATGCTAATTTTGTAAAATAGCTTGATGGACTCTGATATAGAAAAAAATTTAATTTGAATTTTAGCGCATAATTAAATATGAAAATTTAATTTTTGAAAATTTTAAAATTGAAATTTCGCTATTTAATTAAATGTTAAAATTGAAATGCTAATTTTGTAAAATAGCTTGATGGACTCTGATAAAGAAAAAAATTTAATTTGAAATTTATCGGATAATTAAATAGCGAAATTGCAATTTCGAAAAAAATTTAAAATTCAAATTTCGCTAATTAAATGTTAAAAATTCAAATGCTAATTTTGTAAAATAGCTTGATGGACTCTGATATAGAAAAAAATTTAATTTGAATTTTAGCGCATAATTAAATATGAAAATTTAATTTTTGAAAATTTTAAAATTGAAATTTCGCTATTTAATTAAATGTTAAAATTGAAATGCTAATTTTGTAAAATAGCTTGATGGACTCTGATATAGAAAAAAATTTAATTTGAAATTTATCGGATAATTAAATAGCGAAATTGCAATTTCGAAAAAAATTTAAAATTCAAATTTCGCTAATTAAATGTTAAAAATTCAAATGCTATTTTTTATAAAAGAGTATAATTCACACTTATATAGAAAAAAATTTAATTTGAATTTTAGCGCATAATTAAATATGAAAATTTAATTTTTGAAAATTTTAAAATTGAAATTTCGCTATTTAATTAAATGTTAAAATTTAAATGCTAATTTTGTAAAATAGCTTGTTGGACTCTGATATAGAAAAAAATTTAATTTGAAATTTATCGGATAATTAAATAGCGAAATTGCAATTTCGAAAAAAAAAAGCTTTATTTTAAGTTATAAAACGTTTGGCATATTTACTATCGACACTCTTTTTAATTTTAAGTTTTTTAGACATTTTTAGAACAACATTCCAATAAGAATTAGAAACATGTATATTTTCTTTATATTCTTTAAAAGTTTTATCATCAGCGAAGTACTGTCTGAGATTATTTATTGGAATTAGCAATTTATCGCCATTGGTATGTTCCATTAATTCATTATATTGAATTTCATCTTGAGGTTGATTATATCCACGATTCGTTCTATTTAATGTATCATAAGCATATAATAAAGGTATTTTTGTAGGTTTAGTCATTTCTCTTATTTTTTTTTTTTTTTTTTTTAATTAAGAAATTTAAATATTCTTATGAAAAAAGTATATATTCGGAAAATTAATATTATACTTTAAATATTAATTTCTCTATTAATAAGTTTACTGTCGTTTCAAGAATCGATACAATTTATAAATGATTTGTGTTAATCATATATAAATATATATTATGGATACAACTCAATTTTCTATTAAATCCGTAATTCATATTAATCATGAGAGTCCAAAAATAATTATCGATGAGTATTCTGAAAGTTTTGAGTGCCCCCTGACTTTTACTAATAATGAAAAATCATATATTCGTTTTTTTCTAGATCAATGTTGGGGAAAAATAACAAAAATAAGAAATTATAAAAAATATCACTATCATATAATTTTACACAAGTCAGCATTTGAAAAATTTCGAGAAGTTTGTAAAAATATATCCTATTTTTATATATTAAAATATCCCGAATGGTTTTGCGGCGGTGACAGAAAAGATCATATTCATTTTGTTATTGTTTCATTTAAAAACATTAATATAAATGAATTGAAAACGGTCGGTTTCGGTTTAAAAATACAACCTTTAGAGGATGATATCTTACTTTCATATATTTCAGAGTTTTTCGTTGAAAAAAGGTTTTATTGTAACGTTGTATTTGATTTTCCTTCGTTACAAGACTTGTGTTTTTCGAAAATTTGGACTTATTTTCCAGATTTTCACAACGTTGAACGCTTGGCGCTTTATTTACCTAAATCTATATTTTTACAAGTTATCAGAAAGAGTCACCAATACATAACGATACCGATAGTGGATAAAATGACTGGCTTATTAAAAGAAATCGCTAACAATGAATTTAATTATATAAATTTGATTGAATCCTTTTCAAAAAGAGATTTTGTTTTTAACATAAAAGATTCTATAGTTTTAAAAATAGATATTACAATATTTTACACATTGTATGACTTTTTTTATAGTTGTCCTAATAATTTTAATATTATTTATTATGTATTTTTCAAAGATAATTGTCTCTTCAAGATGTGTACGAAATGTATACGGCTCTACTTTTATAATGTGACGTGCGAAATAAAAAAAATTTCTTATATACTGCCCCATCCCTCTTGTGAATACTTACCATTTCTTATTCAAAATCCTAGAGAATGGTGTCATTTATGTAAATGTGTACCTCGATTTCAAATAGTATCTGATAGATACTGTCAAAATGAAGGTTTTATATTAAAACATGGTGAAATTACTTGGATGAGTGAATTATATAAACTTGAAGATAATGAATTAACATTGATAAAAATTATTAATAGAAATTTTTTTAGATATATTATATAATTATAGAAAAAAAAAGTTCCACACACACCATTTTTTGAAAATTAATTAATTATTAATTATTAATTAATCACTAATTAATTAGTAATTCATTATTGATTAATCTTTAAAAATGAAAACATATACATCTTGGACAGAATCTTTTATAATCTTTAAAAAGCTTAAAAATTTGAAATTTGAAATTTCGCTATTTCTTTTCTGACATAAAAAATAGTTATCATTGAAACCTAGTCTCAGATGTGCAAAATGTTTACAATTTAGAAAAACAATATCCTTGATTTTAACGTAAAAATAATATTTTTAATGTTTCCTTTTTTGTCTGTCAAAAAATTAGAATTATTCTTTATGAATTCTGAGAAAGGTTTAGTGTTCATTTAATTTTTTGACAGACTGTAAAAAGGACATGTTGACCGACAGGGTGGAGGCGCGGAGGCGCGCTCTAACAGGGTGGTGGCGCGCGCGCCACAGCGCGCCTCCGCGCCTACACCGTGTCGGTGAACTGTCCTTTTTACAAAACTTT
>CAWVNO010001077.1:0-23325 GCA_963930645.1 Salticus scenicus
GTTGCTTGGGAATCGTCGTTTGAAGATGGGCATGTGAAACTGCGAAAAAAATTTTGAGAGCGCAGGACGGCTGCCGAAAGTCCGCGTAAAAACGCCCCCCGGGCCCAAAGTTTCACCGTGCAAAATATCCGGTGCGGTTATTATGAAACTAGAATATATTCCGCAGATTCTGAAACTTATAGCGATAGTTAGACTCTTTTAGTTGCTTGGGAATCGTCGTTTGAAGATGGGCATGTGAAACTGCGAAAAAAATTTTGAGAGCGCAGGACGGCTGCCGAAAGTCCGCTTAAAAACGCCCCCCGGGCCCAAAGTTTCACCGTGCAAAATATCCGGTGCGGTTATTATGAAACTAGAATATATTCCGCAGATTCTGAAACTTATAGCGATAGTTAGACTCTTTTAGTTGCTTGGGAATCGTCGTTTGAAGATGGGCATGTGAAACTGCGAAAAAAATTTTGAGAGCGCAGGACGGCTGCCGAAAGTCCGCGTAAAAACGCCCCCCGGGCCCAAAGTTTCACCGTGCAAAATATCCGGTGCGGTTATTATGAAACTAGAATATATTCCGCAGATTCTGAAACGTATAGCGATAGTTAGACTCTTTTAGTTGCTTGGGAATCGTCGTTTGAAGATGGGCATGTGAAACTGCGAAAAAAATTTTGAGAGCGCAGGACGGCTGCCGAAAGTCCGCGTAAAAACGCCCCCCGGGCCCAAAGTTTCACCGTGCAAAATATCCGGTGCGGTTATTATGAAAACTAGAATATATTCCGCAGATTCTGAAACTTATAGCGATAGTTAGACTCTTTTAGTTGCTTGGGAATCGTCGTTTGAAGATGGGCATGTGAAACTGCGAAAAAAATTTGAGAGCGCAGGACGGCTGCCGAAAGTCCGCGTAAAAACGCCCCCCGGGCCCAAAGTTTCACCGTGCAAAATATCCGGTGCGGTTATTATGAAACTAGAATATATTCCGCAGATTCTGAAACGTATAGCGATAGTTAGACTCTTTTAGTTGCTTGGGAATCGTCGTTTGAAGATGGGCATGTGAAACTGCGAAAAAAATTTTGAGAGCGCAGGACGGCTGCCGAAAGTCCGCGTAAAAACGCCCCCCGGGCCCAAAGTTTCACCGTGCAAAATATCCGGTGCGGTTATTATGAAACTAGAATATATTCCGCAGATTCTGAAACTTATAGCGATAGTTAGACTCTTTTAGTTGCTTGGGAATCGTCGTTTGAAGATGGGCATGTGAAACTGCGAAAAAAATTTGAGAGCGCAGGACGGCTGCCGAAAGTCCGCGTAAAAACGCCCCCCGGGCCCAAAGTTTCACCGTGCAAAATATCCGGTGCGGTTATTATGAAACTAGAATATATCCGCAGATTCTGAAACGTATAGCGATAGTTAGACTCTTTTAGTTGCTTGGAATCGTCGTTTGAAGATGGCATGTGAAACTGCGAAAAAATTTTGAGAGCGCAGGACGGCTGCCGAAAGTCCGCGTAAAAACGCCCCCCGGGCCCAAAGTTTCACCGTGCAAAATATCCGGTGCGGTTATTATGAAACTAGAATATATTCCGCAGATTCTGAAACTTATAGCGATAGTTAGACTCTTTTAGTTGCTTGGGAATCGTCGTTTGAAGATGGGCATGTGAAACTGCGAAAAAAATTTTGAGAGCGCAGGACGGCTGCCGAAAGTCCGCGTAAAAACGCCCCCCGGGCCCAAAGTTTCACCGTGCAAAATATCCGGTGCGGTTATTATGAAACTAGAATATATTCCGCAGATTCTGAAACTTATAGCGATAGTTAGACTCTTTTAGTTGCTTGGGAATCGTCGTTTGAAGATGGGCATGTGAAACTGCGAAAAAAATTTTGAGAGCGCAGGACGGCTGCCGAAAGTCCGCGTAAAAACGCCCCCGGGCCCAAAGTTTCACCGTGCAAAATATCCGGTGCGGTTATTATGAAACTAGAATATATTCCGCAGATTCTGAAACGTATAGCGATAGTTAGACTCTTTTAGTTGCTTGGGAATCGTCGTTTGAAGATGGGCATGTGAAACTGCGAAAAAATTTTGAGAGCGCAGGACGGCTGCCGAAAGTCCGCGTAAAAACGCCCCCCGGGCCCAAAGTTTCACCGTGCAAAATATCCGGTGCGGTTATTATGAAACTAGAATATATTCCGCAGATTCTGAAACGTATAGCGATAGTTAGACTCTTTTAGTTGCTTGGGAATCGTCGTTTGAAGATGGGCATGTGAAACTGCGAAAAAAATTTTGAGAGCGCAGGACGGCTGCCGAAAGTCCGCGTAAAAACGCCCCCCGGGCCCAAAGTTTCACCGTGCAAAAATATCCGGTGCGGTTATTATGAAACTAGAATATATTCCGCAGATTCTGAAACTTATAGCGATAGTTAGACTCTTTTAGTTGCTTGGGAATCGTCGTTTGAAGATGGGCATGTGAAACTGCGAAAAAAATTTGAGAGCGCAGGACGGCTGCCGAAAGTCCGCGTAAAAACGCCCCCCGGGCCCAAAGTTTCACCGTGCAAAATATCCGGTGCGGTTATTATGAAACTAGAATATATTCCGCAGATTCTGAAACGTATAGCGATAGTTAGACTCTTTTAGTTGCTTGGGAATCGTCGTTTGAAGATGGGCATGTGAAACTGCGAAAAAAATTTTGAGAGCGCAGGACGGCTGCCGAAAGTCCGCGTAAAAACGCCCCCCGGGCCCAAAGTTTCACCGTGCAAAATATCCGGTGCGGTTATTATGAAACTAGAATATATTCCGCAGATTCTGAAACTTATAGCGATAGTTAGACTCTTTTAGTTGCTTGGGAATCGTCGTTTGAAGATGGGCATGTGAAACTGCGAAAAAAATTTTGAGAGCGCAGGACGGCTGCCGAAAGTCCGCGTAAAAACGCCCCCGGGCCCAAAGTTTCACCGTGCAAAATATCCGGTGCGGTTATTATGAAACTAGAATATATTCCGCAGATTCTGAAACGTATAGCGATAGTTAGACTCTTTTAGTTGCTTGGGAATCGTCGTTTGAAGATGGGCATGTGAAACTGCGAAAAAAATTTTGAGAGCGCAGGACGGCTGCCGAAAGTCCGCGTAAAAACGCCCCCCGGGCCCAAAGTTTCACCGTGCAAAATATCCGGTGCGGTTATTATGAAACTAGAATATATTCCGCAGATTCTGAAACTTATAGCGATAGTTAGACTCTTTTAGTTGCTTGGGAATCGTCGTTTGAAGATGGGCATGTGAAACTGCGAAAAAAATTTTGAGAGCGCAGGACGGCTGCCGAAAGTCCGCGTAAAAACGCCCCCCGGGCCCAAAGTTTCACCGTGCAAAATATCCGGTGCGGTTATTATGAAACTAGAATATATTCCGCAGATTCTGAAACTTATAGCGATAGTTAGACTCTTTTAGTTGCTTGGGAATCGTCGTTTGAAGATGGGCATGTGAAACTGCGAAAAAAATTTTGAGAGCGCAGGACGGCTGCCGAAAGTCCGCGTAAAAACGCCCCCCGGGCCCAAAGTTTCACCGTGCAAAATATCCGGTGCGGTTATTATGAAACTAGAATATATTCCGCAGATTCTGAAACGTATAGCGATAGTTAGACTCTTTTAGTTGCTTGGGAATCGTCGTTTGAAGATGGGCATGTGAAACTGCGAAAAAAATTTTGAGAGCGCAGGACGGCTGCCGAAAGTCCGCGTAAAAACGCCCCCCGGGCCCAAAGTTTCACCGTGCAAAATATCCGGTGCGGTTATTATGAAACTAGAATATATTCCGCAGATTCTGAAACTTATAGCGATAGTTAGACTCTTTTAGTTGCTTGGGAATCGTCGTTTGAAGATGGGCATGTGAAACTGCGAAAAAAATTTTGAGAGCGCAGGACGGCTGCCGAAAGTCCGCGTAAAAACGCCCCCCGGGCCCAAAGTTTCACCGTGCAAAATATCCGGTGCGGTTATTATGAAACTAGAATATATTCCGCAGATTCTGAAACTTATAGCGATAGTTAGACTCTTTTAGTTGCTTGGGAATCGTCGTTTGAAGATGGGCATGTGAAACTGCGAAAAAAATTTTGAGAGCGCAGGACGGCTGCCGAAAGTCCGCGTAAAAACGCCCCCCGGGCCCAAAGTTTCACCGTGCAAAATATCCGGTGCGGTTATTATGAAACTAGAATATATTCCGCAGATTCTGAAACTTATAGCGATAGTTAGACTCTTTTAGTTGCTTGGGAATCGTCGTTTGAAGATGGGCATGTGAAACTGCGAAAAAAATTTTGAGAGCGCAGGACGGCTGCCGAAAGTCCGCGTAAAAACGCCCCCCGGGCCCAAAGTTTCACCGTGCAAAATATCCGGTGCGGTTATTATGAAACTAGAATATATTCCGCAGATTCTGAAACTTATAGCGATAGTTAGACTCTTTTAGTTGCTTGGGAATCGTCGTTTGAAGATGGGCATGTGAAACTGCGAAAAAAATTTTGAGAGCGCAGGACGGCTGCCGAAAGTCCGCGTAAAAACGCCCCCCGGGCCCAAAGTTTCACCGTGCAAAATATCCGGTGCGGTTATTATGAAACTAGAATATATTCCGCAGATTCTGAAACTTATAGCGATAGTTAGACTCTTTTAGTTGCTTGGGAATCGTCGTTTGAAGATGGGCATGTGAAACTGCGAAAAAAATTTTGAGAGCGCAGGACGGCTGCCGAAAGTCCGCGTAAAAACGCCCCCCGGGCCCAAAGTTTCACCGTGCAAAATATCCGGTGCGGTTATTATGAAACTAGAATATATTCCGCAGATTCTGAAACTTATAGCGATAGTTAGACTCTTTTAGTTGCTTGGGAATCGTCGTTTGAAGATGGGCATGTGAAACTGCGAAAAAAATTTTGAGAGCGCAGGACGGCTGCCGAAAGTCCGCGTAAAAACGCCCCCCGGGCCCAAAGTTTCACCGTGCAAAATATCCGGTGCGGTTATTATGAAACTAGAATATATTCCGCAGATTCTGAAACGTATAGCGATAGTTAGACTCTTTTAGTTGCTTGGGAATCGTCGTTTGAAGATGGGCATGTGAAACTGCGAAAAAAATTTTGAGAGCGCAGGACGGCTGCCGAAAGTCCGCGTAAAAACGCCCCCCGGGCCCAAAGTTTCACCGTGCAAAATATCCGGTGCGGTTATTATGAAACTAGAATATATTCCGCAGATTCTGAAACGTATAGCGATAGTTAGACTCTTTTAGTTGCTTGGGAATCGTCGTTTGAAGATGGGCATGTGAAACTGCGAAAAAAATTTTGAGAGCGCAGGACGGCTGCCGAAAGTCCGCGTAAAAACGCCCCCCGGGCCCAAAGTTTCACCGTGCAAAATATCCGGTGCGGTTATTATGAAACTAGAATATATTCCGCAGATTCTGAAACTTATAGCGATAGTTAGACTCTTTTAGTTGCTTGGGAATCGTCGTTTGAAGATGGGCATGTGAAACTGCGAAAAAAATTTTGAGAGCGCAGGACGGCTGCCGAAAGTCCGCGTAAAAACGCCCCCCGGGCCCAAAGTTTCACCGTGCAAAATATCCGGTGCGGTTATTATGAAACTAGAATATATTCCGCAGATTCTGAAACTTATAGCGATAGTTAGACTCTTTTAGTTGCTTGGGAATCGTCGTTTGAAGATGGGCATGTGAAACTGCGAAAAAAATTTTGAGAGCGCAGGACGGCTGCCGAAAGTCCGCGTAAAAACGCCCCCCGGGCCCAAAGTTTCACCGTGCAAAATATCCGGTGCGGTTATTATGAAACTAGAATATATTCCGCAGATTCTGAAACTTATAGCGATAGTTAGACTCTTTTAGTTGCTTGGGAATCGTCGTTTGAAGATGGGCATGTGAAACTGCGAAAAAAATTTTGAGAGCGCAGGACGGCTGCCGAAAGTCCGCGTAAAAACGCCCCCCGGGCCCAAAGTTTCACCGTGCAAAATATCCGGTGCGGTTATTATGAAACTAGAATATATTCCGCAGATTCTGAAACGTATAGCGATAGTTAGACTCTTTTAGTTGCTTGGGAATCGTCGTTTGAAGATGGGCATGTGAAACTGCGAAAAAAATTTTGAGAGCGCAGGACGGCTGCCGAAAGTCCGCGTAAAAACGCCCCCCGGGCCCAAAGTTTCACCGTGCAAAATATCCGGTGCGGTTATTATGAAACTAGAATATATTCCGCAGATTCTGAAACTTATAGCGATAGTTAGACTCTTTTAGTAGCTTGGGAATCGTCGTTTGAAGATGGGCATGTGAAACTGCGAAAAAAATTTTGAGAGCGCAGGACGGCTGCCGAAAGTCCGCGTAAAAACGCCCCCCGGGCCCAAAGTTTCACCGTGCAAAATATCCGGTGCGGTTATTATGAAACTAGAATATATTCCGCAGATTCTGAAACGTATAGCGATAGTTAGACTCTTTTAGTTGCTTGGGAATCGTCGTTTGAAGATGGGCATGTGAAACTGCGAAAAAAATTTTGAGAGCGCAGGACGGCTGCCGAAAGTCCGCGTAAAAACGCCCCCCGGGCCCAAAGTTTCACCGTGCAAAATATCCGGTGCGGTTATTATGAAACTAGAATATATTCCGCAGATTCTGAAACTTATAGCGATAGTTAGACTCTTTTAGTTGCTTGGGAATCGTCGTTTGAAGATGGGCATGTGAAACTGCGAAAAAAATTTTGAGAGCGCAGGACGGCTGCCGAAAGTCCGCGTAAAAACGCCCCCCGGGCCCAAAGTTTCACCGTGCAAAATATCCGGTGCGGTTATTATGAAACTAGAATATATTCCGCAGATTCTGAAACGTATAGCGATAGTTAGACTCTTTTAGTTGCTTGGGAATCGTCGTTTGAAGATGGGCATGTGAAACTGCGAAAAAAATTTTGAGAGCGCAGGACGGCTGCCGAAAGTCCGCGTAAAAACGCCCCCCGGGCCCAAAGTTTCACCGTTCAAAATATCCGGTGCGGTTATTATGAAACTAGAATATATTCCGCAGATTCTGAAACTTATAGCGATAGTTAGACTCTTTTAGTTGCTTGGGAATCGTCGTTTGAAGATGGGCATGTGAAACTGCGAAAAAAATTTTGAGAGCGCAGGACGGCTGCCGAAAGTCCGCGTAAAAACGCCCCCCGGGCCCAAAGTTTCACCGTGCAAAATATCCGGTGCGGTTATTATGAAACTAGAATATATTCCGCAGATTCTGAAACGTATAGCGATAGTTAGACTCTTTTAGTTGCTTGGGAATCGTCGTTTGAAGATGGGCATGTGAAACTGCGAAAAAAATTTTGAGAGCGCAGGACGGCTGCCGAAAGTCCGCGTAAAAACGCCCCCCGGGCCCAAAGTTTCACCGTGCAAAATATCCGGTGCGGTTATTATGAAACTAGAATATATTCCGCAGATTCTGAAACTTATAGCGATAGTTAGACTCTTTTAGTTGCTTGGGAATCGTCGTTTGAAGATGGGCATGTGAAACTGCGAAAAAAATTTTGAGAGCGCAGGACGGCTGCCGAAAGTCCGCGTAAAAACGCCCCCCGGGCCCAAAGTTTCACCGTGCAAAATATCCGGTGCGGTTATTATGAAACTAGAATATATTCCGCAGATTCTGAAACGTATAGCGATAGTTAGACTCTTTTAGTTGCTTGGGAATCGTCGTTTGAAGATGGGCATGTGAAACTGCGAAAAAAATTTTGAGAGCGCAGGACGGCTGCCGAAAGTCCGCGTAAAAACGCCCCCCGGGCCCAAAGTTTCACCGTGCAAAATATCCGGTGCGGTTATTATGAAACTAGAATATATTCCGCAGATTCTGAAACTTATAGCGATAGTTAGACTCTTTTAGTTGCTTGGGAATCGTCGTTTGAAGATGGGCATGTGAAACTGCGAAAAAAATTTTGAGAGCGCAGGACGGCTGCCGAAAGTCCGCGTAAAAACGCCCCCCGGGCCCAAAGTTTCACCGTGCAAAATATCCGGTGCGGTTATTATGAAACTAGAATATATTCCGCAGATTCTGAAACGTATAGCGATAGTTAGACTCTTTTAGTTGCTTGGGAATCGTCGTTTGAAGATGGGCATGTGAAACTGCGAAAAAAATTTTGAGAGCGCAGGACGGCTGCCGAAAGTCCGCGTAAAAACGCCCCCCGGGCCCAAAGTTTCACCGTGCAAAATATCCGGTGCGGTTATTATGAAACTAGAATATATTCCGCAGATTCTGAAACTTATAGCGATAGTTAGACTCTTTTAGTTGCTTGGGAATCGTCGTTTGAAGATGGGCATGTGAAACTGCGAAAAAAATTTTGAGAGCGCAGGACGGCTGCCGAAAGTCCGCGTAAAAACGCCCCCCGGGCCCAAAGTTTCACCGTGCAAAATATCCGGTGCGGTTATTATGAAACTAGAATATATTCCGCAGATTCTGAAACGTATAGCGATAGTTAGACTCTTTTAGTTGCTTGGGAATCGTCGTTTGAAGATGGGCATGTGAAACTGCGAAAAAAATTTTGAGAGCGCAGGACGGCTGCCGAAAGTCCGCGTAAAAACGCCCCCCGGGCCCAAAGTTTCACCGTGCAAAATATCCGGTGCGGTTATTATGAAACTAGAATATATTCCGCAGATTCTGAAACTTATAGCGATAGTTAGACTCTTTTAGTTGCTTGGGAATCGTCGTTTGAAGATGGGCATGTGAAACTGCGAAAAAAATTTTGAGAGCGCAGGACGGCTGCCGAAAGTCCGCGTAAAAACGCCCCCCGGGCCCAAAGTTTCACCGTGCAAAATATCCGGTGCGGTTATTATGAAACTAGAATATATTCCGCAGATTCTGAAACGTATAGCGATAGTTAGACTCTTTTAGTTGCTTGGGAATCGTCGTTTGAAGATGGGCATGTGAAACTGCGAAAAAAATTTTGAGAGCGCAGGACGGCTGCCGAAAGTCCGCGTAAAAACGCCCCCCGGGCCCAAAGTTTCACCGTGCAAAATATCCGGTGCGGTTATTATGAAACTAGAATATATTCCGCAGATTCTGAAACTTATAGCGATAGTTAGACTCTTTTAGTTGCTTGGGAATCGTCGTTTGAAGATGGGCATGTGAAACTGCGAAAAAAATTTTGAGAGCGCAGGACGGCTGCGGAAAGTCCGCGTAAAAACGCCCCCCGGGCCCAAAGTTTCACCGTGCAAAATATCCGGTGCGGTTATTATGAAACTAGAATATATTCCGCAGATTCTGAAACGTATAGCGATAGTTAGACTCTTTTAGTTGCTTGGGAATCGTCGTTTGAAGATGGGCATGTGAAACTGCGAAAAAAATTTTGAGAGCGCAGGACGGCTGCCGAAAGTCCGCGTAAAAACGCCCCCCGGGCCCAAAGTTTCACCGTGCAAAATATCCGGTGCGGTTATTATGAAACTAGAATATATTCCGCAGATTCTGAAACGTATAGCGATAGTTAGACTCTTTTAGTTGCTTGGGAATCGTCGTTTGAAGATGGGCATGTGAAACTGCGAAAAAAATTTTGAGAGCGCAGGACGGCTGCCGAAAGTCCGCGTAAAAACGGCCCCCGGGCCCAAAGTTTCACCGTGCAAAATATCCGGTGCGGTTATTATGAAACTAGAATATATTCCGCAGATTCTGAAACTTATAGCGATAGTTAGACTCTTTTAGTTGCTTGGGAATCGTCGTTTGAAGATGGGCATGTGAAACTGCGAAAAAAATTTTGAGAGCGCAGGACGGCTGCCGAAAGTCCGCGTAAAAACGCCCCCCGGGCCCAAAGTTTCACCGTGCAAAATATCCGGTGCGGTTATTATGAAACTAGAATATATTCCGCAGATTCTGAAACGTATAGCGATAGTTAGACTCTTTTAGTTGCTTGGGAATCGTCGTTTGAAGATGGGCATGTGAAACTGCGAAAAAAATTTTGAGAGCGCAGGACGGCTGCCGAAAGTCCGCGTAAAAACGCCCCCCGGGCCCAAAGTTTCACCGTGCAAAATATCCGGTGCGGTTATTATGAAACTAGAATATATTCCGCAGATTCTGAAACTTATAGCGATAGTTAGACTCTTTTAGTTGCTTGGGAATCGTCGTTTGAAGATGGGCATGTGAAACTGCGAAAAAAATTTTGAGAGCGCAGGACGGCTGCCGAAAGTCCGCGTAAAAACGCCCCCCGGGCCCAAAGTTTCACCGTGCAAAATATCCGGTGCGGTTATTATGAAACTAGAATATATTCCTCAGATTCTGAAACGTATAGCGATAGTTAGACTCTTTTAGTTGCTTGGGAATCGTCGTTTGAAGATGGGCATGTGAAACTGCGAAAAAAATTTTGAGAGCGCAGGACGGCTGCCGAAAGTCCGCGTAAAAACGCCCCCCGGGCCCAAAGTTTCACCGTGCAAAATATCCGGTGCGGTTATTATGAAACTAGAATATATTCCGCAGATTCTGAAACTTATAGCGATAGTTAGACTCTTTTAGTTGCTTGGGAATCGTCGTTTGAAGATGGGCATGTGAAACTGCGAAAAAAATTTTGAGAGCGCAGGACGGCTGCCGAAAGTCCGCGTAAAAACGCCCCCCGGGCCCAAAGTTTCACCGTGCAAAATATCCGGTGCGGTTATTATGAAACTAGAATATATTCCGCAGATTCTGAAACGTATAGCGATAGTTAGACTCTTTTAGTTGCTTGGGAATCGTCGTTTGAAGATGGGCATGTGAAACTGCGAAAAAAATTTTGAGAGCGCAGGACGGCTGCCGAAAGTCCGCGTAAAAACGCCCCCCGGGCCCAAAGTTTCACCGTGCAAAATATCCGGTGCGGTTATTATGAAACTAGAATATATTCCGCAGATTCTGAAACTTATAGCGATAGTTAGACTCTTTTAGTTGCTTGGGAATCGTCGTTTGAAGATGGGCATGTGAAACTGCGAAAAAAATTTTGAGAGCGCAGGACGGCTGCCGAAAGTCCGCGTAAAAACGCCCCCCGGGCCCAAAGTTTCACCGTGCAAAATATCCGGTGCGGTTATTATGAAACTAGAATATATTCCGCAGATTCTGAAACGTATAGCGATAGTTAGACTCTTTTAGTTGCTTGGGAATCGTCGTTTGAAGATGGGCATGTGAAACTGCGAAAAAAATTTTGAGAGCGCAGGACGGCTGCCGAAAGTCCGCGTAAAAACGCCCCCCGGGCCCAAAGTTTCACCGTGCAAAATATCCGGTGCGGTTATTATGAAACTAGAATATATTCCGCAGATTCTGAAACTTATAGCGATAGTTAGACTCTTTTAGTTGCTTGGGAATCGTCGTTTGAAGATGGGCATGTGAAACTGCGAAAAAAATTTTGAGAGCGCAGGACGGCTGCCGAAAGTCCGCGTAAAAACGCACCCCGGGCCCAAAGTTTCACCGTGCAAAATATCCGGTGCGGTTATTATGAAACTAGAATATATTCCGCAGATTCTGAAACGTATAGCGATAGTTAGACTCTTTTAGTTGCTTGGGAATCGTCGTTTGAAGATGGGCATGTGAAACTGCGAAAAAAATTTTGAGAGCGCAGGACGGCTGCCGAAAGTCCGCGTAAAAACGCCCCCCGGGCCCAAAGTTTCACCGTGCAAAATATCCGGTGCGGTTATTATGAAACTAGAATATATTCCGCAGATTCTGAAACTTATAGCGATAGTTAGACTCTTTTAGTTGCTTGGGAATCGTCGTTTGAAGATGGGCATGTGAAACTGCGAAAAAAATTTTGAGAGCGCAGGACGGCTGCCGAAAGTCCGCGTAAAAACGCCCCCCGGGCCCAAAGTTTCACCGTGCAAAATATCCGGTGCGGTTATTATGAAACTAGAATATATTCCGCAGATTCTGAAACGTATAGCGATAGTTAGACTCTTTTAGTTGCTTGGGAATCGTCGTTTGAAGATGGGCATGTGAAACTGCGAAAAAAATTTTGAGAGCGCAGGACGGCTGCCGAAAGTCCGCGTAAAAACGCCCCCCGGGCCCAAAGTTTCACCGTGCAAAATATCCGGTGCGGTTATTATGAAACTAGAATATATTCCGCAGATTCTGAAACTTATAGCGATAGTTAGACTCTTTTAGTTGCTTGGGAATCGTCGTTTGAAGATGGGCATGTGAAACTGCGAAAAAAATTTTGAGAGCGCAGGACGGCTGCCGAAAGTCCGCGTAAAAACGCCCCCCGGGCCCAAAGTTTCACCGTGCAAAATATCCGGTGCGGTTATTATGAAACTAGAATATATTCCGCAGATTCTGAAACGTATAGCGATAGTTAGACTCTTTTAGTTGCTTGGGAATCGTCGTTTGAAGATGGGCATGTGAAACTGCGAAAAAAATTTTGAGAGCGCAGGACGGCTGCCGAAAGTCCGCGTAAAAACGCCCCCCGGGCCCAAATATTCACCGTGCAAAATATCCGGTGCGGTTATTATGAAACTAGAATATATTCCGCAGATTCTGAAACGTATAGCGATAGTTAGACTCTTTTAGTTGCTTGGGAATCGTCGTTTGAAGATGGGCATGTGAAACTGCGAAAAAAATTTTGAGAGCGCAGGACGGCTGCCGAAAGTCCGCGTAAAAACGCCCCCCGGGCCCAAAGTTTCACCGTGCAAAATATCCGGTGCGGTTATTATGAAACTAGAATATATTCCGCAGATTCTGAAACTTATAGCGATAGTTAGACTCTTTTAGTTGCTTGGGAATCGTCGTTTGAAGATGGGCATGTGAAACTGCGAAAAAAATTTTGAGAGCGCAGGACGGCTGCCGAAAGTCCGCGTAAAAACGCCCCCCGGGCCCAAAGTTTCACCGTGCAAAATATCCGGTGCGGTTATTATGAAACTAGAATATATTCCGCAGATTCTGAAACGTATAGCGATAGTTAGACTCTTTTAGTTGCTTGGGAATCGTCGTTTGAAGATGGGCATGTGAAACTGCGAAAAAAATTTTGAGAGCGCAGGACGGCTGCCGAAAGTCCGCGTAAAAACGCCCCCCGGGCCCAAAGTTTCACCGTGCAAAATATCCGGTGCGGTTATTATGAAACTAGAATATATTCCGCAGATTCTGAAACTTATAGCGATAGTTAGACTCTTTTAGTTGCTTGGGAATCGTCGTTTGAAGATGGGCATGTGAAACTGCGAAAAAAATTTTGAGAGCGCAGGACGGCTGCCGAAAGTCCGCGTAAAAACGCCCCCCGGGCCCAAAGTTTCACCGTGCAAAATATCCGGTGCGGTTATTATGAAACTAGAATATATTCCGCAGATTCTGAAACGTATAGCGATAGTTAGACTCTTTTAGTTGCTTGGGAATCGTCGTTTGAAGATGGGCATGTGAAACTGCGAAAAAAATTTTGAGAGCGCAGGACGGCTGCCGAAAGTCCGCGTAAAAACGCCCCCCGGGCCCAAAGTTTCACCGTGCAAAATATCCGGTGCGGTTATTATGAAACTAGAATATATTCCGCAGATTCTGAAACGTATAGCGATAGTTAGACTCTTTTAGTTGCTTGGGAATCGTCGTTTGAAGATGGGCATGTGAAACTGCGAAAAAAATTTTGAGAGCGCAGGACGGCTGCCGAAAGTCCGCGTAAAAACGCCCCCCGGGCCCAAAGTTTCACCGTGCAAAATATCCGGTGCGGTTATTATGAAACTAGAATATATTCCGCAGATTCTGAAACTTATAGCGATAGTTAGACTCTTTTAGTTGCTTGGGAATCGTCGTTTGAAGATGGGTATGTGAAACTGCGAAAAAAATTTTGAGAGCGCAGGACGGCTGCAGAAAGTCCGCGTAAAAACGCCCCCCGGGCCCAAAGTTTCACCGTGCAAAATATCCGGTGCGGTTATTATGAAACTAGAATATATTCCGCAGATTCTGAAACGTATAGCGATAGTTAGACTCTTTTAGTTGCTTGGGAATCGTCGTTTGAAGATGGGCATGTGAAACTGCGAAAAAAATTTTGAGAGCGCAGGACGGCTGCCGAAAGTCCGCGTAAAAACGCCCCCCGGGCCCAAAGTTTCACCGTGCAAAATATCCGGTGCGGTTATTATGAAACTAGAATATATTCCGCAGATTCTGAAACTTATAGCGATAGTTAGACTCTTTTAGTTGCTTGGGAATCGTCGTTTGAAGATGGGCATGTGAAACTGCGAAAAAAATTTTGAGAGCGCAGGACGGCTGCCGAAAGTCCGCGTAAAAACGCCCCCCGGGCCCAAAGTTTCACCGTGCAAAATATCCGGTGCGGTTATTATGAAACTAGAATATATTCCGCAGATTCTGAAACGTATAGCGATAGTTAGACTCTTTTAGTTGCTTGGGAATCGTCGTTTGAAGATGGGCATGTGAAACTGCGAAAAAAATTTTGAGAGCGCAGGACGGCTGCCGAAAGTCCGCGTAAAAACGCCCCCCGGGCCCAAAGTTTCACCGTGCAAAATATCCGGTGCGGTTATTATGAAACTAGAATATATTCCGCAGATTCTGAAACTTATAGCGATAGTTAGACTCTTTTAGTTGCTTGGGAATCGTCGTTTGAAGATGGGCATGTGAAACTGCGAAAAAAATTTTGAGAGCGCAGGACGGCTGCCGAAAGTCCGCGTAAAAACGCCCCCCGGGCCCAAAGTTTCACCGTGCAAAATATCCGGTGCGGTTATTATGAAACTAGAATATATTCCGCAGATTCTGAAACGTATAGCGATAGTTAGACTCTTTTAGTTGCTTGGGAATCGTCGTTTGAAGATGGGCATGTGAAACTGCGAAAAAAATTTTGAGAGCGCAGGACGGCTGCCGAAAGTCCGCGTAAAAACGCCCCCCGGGCCCAAAGTTTCACCGTGCAAAATATCCGGTGCGGTTATTATGAAACTAGAATATATTCCGCAGATTCTGAAACTTATAGCGATAGTTAGACTCTTTTAGTTGCTTGGGAATCGTCGTTTGAAGATGGGCATGTGAAACTGCGAAAAAAATTTTGAGAGCGCAGGACGGCTGCCGAAAGTCCGCGTAAAAACGCCCCCCTGGCCCAAAGTTTCACCGTGCAAAATATCCGGTGCGGTTATTATGAAACTAGAATATATTCCGCAGATTCTGAAACGTATAGCGATAGTTAGACTCTTTTAGTTGCTTGGGAATCGTCGTTTGAAGATGGGCATGTGAAACTGCGAAAAAAATTTTGAGAGCGCAGGACGGCTGCCGAAAAGCGATAGTTAGACTCTTTTAGTTGCTTGGGAATCGTCGTTTGAAGATGGGCATGTGAAACTGCGAAAAAAATTTTGAGAGCGCAGGACGGCTGCCGAAAGTCCGCGTAAAAACGCCCCCCGGGCCCAAAGTTTCACCGTGCAAAATATCCGGTGCGGTTATTATGAAACTAGAATATATTCCGCAGATTCTGAAACGTATAGCGATAGTTAGACTCTTTTAGTTGCTTGGGAATCGTCGTTTGAAGATGGGCATGTGAAACTGCGAAAAAAATTTTGAGAGCGCAGGACGGCTGCCGAAAGTCCGCGTAAAAACGCCCCCCGGGCCCAAAGTTTCACCGTGCAAAATATCCGGTGCGGTTATTATGAAACTAGAATATATTCCGCAGATTCTGAAACGTATAGCGATAGTTAGACTCTTTTAGTTGCTTGGGAATCGTCGTTTGAAGATGGGCATGTGAAACTGCGAAAAAAATTTTGAGAGCGCAGGACGGCTGCCGAAAGTCCGCGTAAAAACGCCCCCCGGGCCCAAAGTTTCACCGTGCAAAATATCCGGTGCGGTTATTATGAAACTGGAATATATTCCGCAGATTCTGAAACTTATAGCGATAGTTAGACTCTTTTAGTTGCTTGGGAATCGTCGTTTGAAGATGGGCATGTGAAACTGCGAAAAAAATTTTGAGAGCGCAGGACGGCTGCCGAAAGTCCGCGTAAAAACGCCCCCCGGGCCCAAAGTTTCACCGTGCAAAATATCCGGTGCGGTTATTATGAAACTAGAATATATTCCGCAGATTCTGAAACTTATAGCGATAGTTAGACTCTTTTAGTTGCTTGGGAATCGTCGTTTGAAGATGGGCATGTGAAACTGCGAAAAAAATTTTGAGAGCGCAGGACGGCTGCCGAAAGTCCGCGTAAAAACGCCCCCCGGGCCCAAAGTTTCACCGTGCAAAATATCCGGTGCGGTTATTATGAAACTAGAATATATTCCGCAGATTCTGAAACGTATAGCGATAGTTAGACTCTTTTAGTTGCTAGGGAATCGTCGTTTGAAGATGGGCATGTGAAACTGCGAAAAAAATTTTGAGAGCGCAGGACGGCTGCCGAAAGTCCGCGTAAAAACGCCCCCCGGGCCCAAAGTTTCACCGTGCAAAATATCCGGTGCGGTTATTATGAAACTAGAATATATTCCGCAGATTCTGAAACTTATAGCGATAGTTAGACTCTTTTAGTTGCTTGAGAATCGTCGTTTGAAGATGGGCATGTGAAACTGCGAAAAAAATTTTGAGAGCGCAGGACGGCTGCCGAAAGTCCGCGTAAAAACGCCCCCCGGGCCCAAAGTTTCACCGTGCAAAACATCCGGTGCGGTTATTATGAAACTAGAATATATTCCGCAGATTCTGAAACGTATAGCGATAGTTAGACTCTTTTAGTTGCTTGGGAATCGTCGTTTGAAGATGGGCATGTGAAACTGCGAAAAAAATTTTGAGAGCGCAGGACGGCTGCCGAAAGTCCGCGTAAAAACGCCCCCCGGGCCCAAAGTTTCACCGTGCAAAATATCCGGTGCGGTTATTATGAAACTAGAATATATTCCGCAGATTCTGAAACTTATAGCGATAGTTAGACTCTTTTAGTTGCTTGGGAATCGTCGTTTGAAGATGGGCATGTGAAACTGCGAAAAAAATTTTGAGAGCGCAGGACGGCTGCCGAAAGTCCGCGTAAAAACGCCCCCCGGGCCCAAAGTTTCACCGTGCAAAATATCCGGTGCGGTTATTATGAAACTAGAATATATTCCGCAGATTCTGAAACTTATAGCGATAGTTAGACTCTTTTAGTTGCTTGGGAATCGTCGTTTGAAGATGGGCATGTGAAACTGCGAAAAAAATTTTGAGAGCGCAGGACGGCTGCCGAAAGTCCGCGTAAAAACGCCCCCCGGGCCCAAAGTTTCACCGTGCAAAATATCCGGTGCGGTTATTATGAAACTAGAATATATTCCGCAGATTCTGAAACTTATAGCGATAGTTAGACTCTTTTAGTTGCTTGGGAATCGTCGTTTGAAGATGGGCATGTGAAACTGCGAAAAAAATTTTGAGAGCGCAGGACGGCTGCCGAAAGTCCGCGTAAAAACGCCCCCCGGGCCCAAAGTTTCACCGTGCAAAATATCCGGTGCGGTTATTATGAAACTAGAATATATTCCGCAGATTCTGAAACGTATAGCGATAGTTAGACTCTTTTAGTTGCTTGGGAATCGTCGTTTGAAGATGGGCATGTGAAACTGCGAAAAAAATTTTGAGAGCGCAGGACGGCTGCCGAAAGTCCGCGTAAAAACGCCCCCCGGGCCCAAAGTTTCACCGTGCAAAATATCCGGTGCGGTTATTATGAAACTAGAATATATTCCGCAGATTCTGAAACGTATAGCGATAGTTAGACTCTTTTAGTTGCTTGGGAATCGTCGTTTGAAGATGGGCATGTGAAACTGCGAAAAAAATTTTGAGAGCGCAGGACGGCTGCCGAAAGTCCGCGTAAAAACGCCCCCCGGGCCCAAAGTTTCACCGTGCAAAATATCCGGTGCGGTTATTATGAAACTAGAATATATTCCGCAGATTCTGAAACTTATAGCGATAGTTAGACTCTTTTAGTTGCTTGGGAATCGTCGTTTGAAGATGGGCATGTGAAACTGCGAAAAAAATTTTGAGAGCGCAGGACGGCTGCCGAAAGTCCGCGTAAAAACGCCCCCCGGGCCCAAAGTTTCACCATGCAAAATATCCGGTGCGGTTATTATGAAACTAGAATATATTCCGCAGATTCTGAAACTTATAGCGATAGTTAGACTCTTTTAGTTGCTTGGGAATCGTCGTTTGAAGATGGGCATGTGAAACTGCGAAAAAAATTTTGAGAGCGCAGGACGGCTGCCGAAAGTCCGCGTAAAAACGCCCCCCGGGCCCAAAGTTTCACCGTGCAAAATATCCGGTGCGGTTATTATGAAACTAGAATATATTCCGCAGATTCTGAAACGTATAGCGATAGTTAGACTCTTTTAGTTGCTTGGGAATCGTCGTTTGAAGATGGGCATGTGAAACTGCGAAAAAAATTTTGAGAGCGCAGGACGGCTGCCGAAAGTCCGCGTAAAAACGCCCCCCGGGCCCAAAGTTTCACCGTGCAAAATATCCGGTGCGGTTATTATGAAACTAGAATATATTCCGCAGATTCTGAAACTTATAGCGATAGTTAGACTCTTTTAGTTGCTTGGGAATCGTCGTTTGAAGATGGGCATGTGAAACTGCGAAAAAAATTTTGAGAGCGCAGGACGGCTGCCGAAAGTCCGCGTAAAAACGCCCCCCGGGCCCAAAGTTTCACCGTGCAAAATATCCGGTGCGGTTATTATGAAACTAGAATATATTCCGCAGATTCTGAAACGTATAGCGATAGTTAGACTCTTTTAGTTGCTTGGGAATCGTCGTTTGAAGATGGGCATGTGAAACTGCGAAAAAAATTTTGAGAGCGCAGGACGGCTGCCGAAAGTCCGCGTAAAAACGCCCCCCGGGCCCAAAGTTTCACCGTGCAAAATATCCGGTGCGGTTATTATGAAACTAGAATATATTCCGCAGATTCTGAAACTTATAGCGATAGTTAGACTCTTTTAGTTGCTTGGGAATCGTCGTTTGAAGATGGGCATGTGAAACTGCGAAAAAAATTTTGAGAGCGCAGGACGGCTGCCGAAAGTCCGCGTAAAAACGCCCCCCGGGCCCAAAGTTTCACCGTGCAAAATATCCGGTGCGGTTATTATGAAACTAGAATATATTCCGCAGATTCTGAAACGTATAGCGATAGTTAGACTCTTTTAGTTGCTTGGGAATCGTCGTTTGAAGATGGGCATGTGAAACTGCGAAAAAAATTTTGAGAGCGCAGGACGGCTGCCGAAAGTCCGCGTAAAAACGCCCCCCGGGCCCAAAGTTTCACCGTGCAAAATATCCGGTGCGGTTATTATGAAACTAGAATATATTCCGCAGATTCTGAAACGTATAGCGATAGTTAGACTCTTTTAGTTGCTTGGGAATCGTCGTTTGAAGATGGGCATGTGAAACTGCGAAAAAAATTTTGAGAGCGCAGGACGGCTGCCGAAAGTCCGCGTAAAAACGCCCCCCGGGCCCAAAGTTTCACCGTGCAAAATATCCGGTGCGGTTATTATGAAACTAGAATATATTCCGCAGATTCTGAAACTTATAGCGATAGTTAGACTCTTTTAGTTGCTTGGGAATCGTCGTTTGAAGATGGGCATGTGAAACTGCGAAAAAAATTTTGAGAGCGCAGGACGGCTGCCGAAAGTCCGCGTAAAAACGCCCCCCGGGCCCAAAGTTTCACCGTGCAAAATATCCGGTGCGGTTATTATGAAACTAGAATATATTCCGCAGATTCTGAAACTTATAGCGATAGTTAGACTCTTTTAGTTGCTTGGGAATCGTCGTTTGAAGATGGGCATGTGAAACTGCGAAAAAAATTTTGAGAGCGCAGGACGGCTGCCGAAAGTCCGCGTAAAAACGCCCCCCGGGCCCAAAGTTTCACCGTGCAAAATATCCGGTGCGGTTATTATGAAACTAGAATATATTCCGCAGATTCTGAAACTTATAGCGATAGTTAGACTCTTTTAGTTGCTTGGGAATCGTCGTTTGAAGATGGGCATGTGAAACTGCGAAAAAAATTTTGAGAGCGCAGGACGGCTGCCGAAAGTCCGCGTAAAAACGCCCCCCGGGCCCAAAGTTTCACCGTGCAAAATATCCGGTGCGGTTATTATGAAACTAGAATATATTCCGCAGATTCTGAAACTTATAGCGATAGTTAGACTCTTTTAGTTGCTTGGGAATCGTCGTTTGAAGATGGGCATGTGAAACTGCGAAAAAAATTTTGAGAGCGCAGGACGGCTGCCGAAAGTCCGCGTAAAAACGCCCCCCGGGCCCAAAGTTTCACCGTGCAAAATATCCGGTGCGGTTATTATGAAACTAGAATATATTCCGCAGATTCTGAAACGTATAGCGATAGTTAGACTCTTTTAGTTGCTTGGGAATCGTCGTTTGAAGATGGGCATGTGAAACTGCGAAAAAAATTTTGAGAGCGCAGGACGGCTGCCGAAAGTCCGCGTAAAAACGCCCCCCGGGCCCAAAGTTTCACCGTGCAAAATATCCGGTGCGGTTATTATGAAACTAGAATATATTCCGCAGATTCTGAAACTTATAGCGATAGTTAGACTCTTTTAGTTGCTTGGGAATCGTCGTTTGAAGATGGGCATGTGAAACTGCGAAAAAAATTTTGAGAGCGCAGGACGGCTGCCGAAAGTCCGCGTAAAAACGCCCCCCGGGCCCAAAGTTTCACCGTGCAAAATATCCGGTGCGGTTATTATGAAACTAGAATATATTCCGCAGATTCTGAAACGTATAGCGATAGTTAGACTCTTTTAGTTGCTTGGGAATCGTCGTTTGAAGATGGGCATGTGAAACTGCGAAAAAAATTTTGAGAGCGCAGGACGGCTGCCGAAAGTCCGCGTAAAAACGCCCCCCGGGCCCAAAGTTTCACCGTGCAAAATATCCGGTGCGGTTATTATGAAACTAGAATATATTCCGCAGATTCTGAAACGTATAGCGATAGTTAGACTCTTTTAGTTGCTTGGGAATCGTCGTTTGAAGATGGGCATGTGAAACTGCGAAAAAAATTTTGAGAGCGCAGGACGGCTGCCGAAAGTCCGCGTAAAAACGCCCCCCGGGCCCAAAGTTTCACCGTGCAAAATATCCGGTGCGGTTATTATGAAACTAGAATATATTCCGCAGATTCTGAAACTTATAGCGATAGTTAGACTCTTTTAGTTGCTTGGGAATCGTCGTTTGAAGATGGGCATGTGAAACTGCGAAAAAAATTTTGAGAGCGCAGGACGGCTGCCGAAAGTCCGCGTAAAAACGCCCCCCGGGCCCAAAGTTTCACCGTGCAAAATATCCGGTGCGGTTATTATGAAACTAGAATATATTCCGCAGATTCTGAAACTTATAGCGATAGTTAGACTCTTTTAGTTGCTTGGGAATCGTCGTTTGAAGATGGGCATGTGAAACTGCGAAAAAAATTTTGAGAGCGCAGGACGGCTGCCGAAAGTCCGCGTAAAAACGCCCCCCGGGCCCAAAGTTTCACCGTGCAAAATATCCGGTGCGGTTATTATGAAACTAGAATATATTCCGCAGATTCTGAAACGTATAGCGATAGTTAGACTCTTTTAGTTGCTTGGGAATCGTCGTTTGAAGATGGGCATGTGAAACTGCGAAAAAAATTTTGAGAGCGCAGGACGGCTGCCGAAAGTCCGCGTAAAAACGCCCCCCGGGCCCAAAGTTTCACCGTGCAAAATATCCGGTGCGGTTATTATGAAACTAGAATATATTCCGCAGATTCTGAAACTTATAGCGATAGTTAGACTCTTTTAGTTGCTTGGGAATCGTCGTTTGAAGATGGGCATGTGAAACTGCGAAAAAAATTTTGAGAGCGCAGGACGGCTGCCGAAAGTCCGCGTAAAAACGCCCCCCGGGCCCAAAGTTTCACCGTGCAAAATATCCGGTGCGGTTATTATGAAACTAGAATATATTCCGCAGATTCTGAAACGTATAGCGATAGTTAGACTCTTTTAGTTGCTTGGGAATCGTCGTTTGAAGATGGGCATGTGAAACTGCGAAAAAAATTTTGAGAGCGCAGGACGGCTGCCGAAAGTCCGCGTAAAAACGCCCCCCGGGCCCAAAGTTTCACCGTGCAAAATATCCGGTGCGGTTATTATGAAACTAGAATATATTCCGCAGATTCTGAAACTTATAGCGATAGTTAGACTCTTTTAGTTGCTTGGGAATCGTCGTTTGAAGATGGGCATGTGAAACTGCGAAAAAAATTTTGAGAGCGCAGGACGGCTGCCGAAAGTCCGCGTAAAAACGCCCCCCGGGCCCAAAGTTTCACCGTGCAAAATATCCGGTGCGGTTATTATGAAACTAGAATATATTCCGCAGATTCTGAAACTTATAGCGATAGTTAGACTCTTTTAGTTGCTTGGGAATCGTCGTTTGAAGATGGGCATGTGAAACTGCGAAAAAAATTTTGAGAGCGCAGGACGGCTGCCGAAAGTCCGCGTAAAAACGCCCCCCGGGCCCAAAGTTTCACCGTGCAAAATATCCGGTGCGGTTATTATGAAACTAGAATATATTCCGCAGATTCTGAAACGTATAGCGATAGTTAGACTCTTTTAGTTGCTTGGGAATCGTCGTTTGAAGATGGGCATGTGAAACTGCGAAAAAAATTTTGAGAGCGCAGGACGGCTGCCGAAAGTCCGCGTAAAAACGCCCCCCGGGCCCAAAGTTTCACCGTGCAAAATATCCGGTGCGGTTATTATGAAACTAGAATATATTCCGCAGATTCTGAAACTTATAGCGATAGTTAGACTCTTTTAGTTGCTTGGGAATCGTCGTTTGAAGATGGGCATGTGAAACTGCGAAAAAAATTTTGAGAGCGCAGGACGGCTGCCGAAAGTCCGCGTAAAAACGCCCCCCGGGCCCAAAGTTTCACCGTGCAAAATATCCGGTGCGGTTATTATGAAACTAGAATATATTCCGCAGATTCTGAAACTTATAGCGATAGTTAGACTCTTTTAGTTGCTTGGGAATCGTCGTTTGAAGATGGGCATGTGAAACTGCGAAAAAAATTTTGAGAGCGCAGGACGGCTGCCGAAAGTCCGCGTAAAAACGCCCCCCGGGCCCAAAGTTTCACCGTGCAAAATATCCGGTGCGGTTATTATGAAACTAGAATATATTCCGCAGATTCTGAAACGTATAGCGATAGTTAGACTCTTTTAGTTGCTTGGGAATCGTCGTTTGAAGATGGGCATGTGAAACTGCGAAAAAAATTTTGAGAGCGCAGGACGGCTGCCGAAAGTCCGCGTAAAAACGCCCCCCGGGCCCAAAGTTTCACCGTGCAAAATATCCGGTGCGGTTATTATGAAACTAGAATATATTCCGCAGATTCTGAAACTTATAGCGATAGTTAGACTCTTTTAGTTGCTTGGGAATCGTCGTTTGAAGATGGGCATGTGAAACTGCGAAAAAAATTTTGAGAGCGCAGGACGGCTGCCGAAAGTCCGCGTAAAAAACGCCCCCCGGGCCCAAAGTTTCACC
>CAWVNO010001078.1:0-109000 GCA_963930645.1 Salticus scenicus
AAGGCTAAGGAAAATATATTCTGAGTGTGAGTAATCAGATGTACATATTTTAATGATGCAAAAGATACAGTTTGAATCTTTACATTTAAAATTAATAATATATGTGGCCTAACCAGTGGCCGAACGGTTCCACGCTGAAAGCTGTTAGTCGGGAGGTACAGGGTTTAGTCACATGATGTGATCATTTAGGAGCTTTCCGTCGATTATTCCGTGGTTCATTAGGAGTTTTCCGTGATTTATAAGTTAATATAAGTTAAAACCCTTTAGAAAGGTCCCCATGGAGGGCAATACACATACTCAGGCCCCAAGTTCAGACAATAGACTTTATTCTGAGCATTATTATATCTATTTGTGTGCTGTTCATGGTTAAATTTTCAAAACAGCGATTTTAGTTACTTTGAATTAAAAAAAATAAAAAGCTGCTTGTCTGCGTCTTAATAGCACACAATCATTAGCAAAACTCCATAATTCCGTGTTTTAAGCCTAAAACACATGATAAATATGCATGCAAATTTCATTGAAATCGAACGATATGTTTACTGAAGAAACGCACAGACGCAAAAGTATTTTAGTTTATTGAACAAAATGTGCTTTGGTATATATAAACATTTTAAAACTGCACTAAACGCAATGTCTTTAATATAATTTCTTTTATTTTTATTTAAAAGTAATTATGTAATTTCGTATGTTTATTTCTTTAAAGGAATGCAATATTTGTGTGTGGATAATATCTATTAACTGACCTTTCAATCACTTCCTATTCAAATTTTGAGCTGAAAATTTGTATACATATGTAATTGAGATTTATATAACATTCTCAAGTGGTAACGGACTTAAAGTCCTTACGACAATAGGACCGAACTTTAGTTTAAAATTTATTTTAGAATTTTAACGCCCTCCCTTTTATTCGATTGAGCTGAAATTATGCATACATATATAGCTCGGATGACAATACATGCTTACGTAGTAATTAGTTTTTTGGAGCCCTTAGTTCCAAATTATAGCTCAAAATTAGTTTTCAAGTTTGAATCTGCGCTAGTTTGAATTTCGGTTACTTCATTCTAACGTAAAAAAATCTTCATATTTTAACAACCTATATGAAAAATAGAAACATATAAACTATAAGATTTTCTGGGTTGATTTGATCCAAATAATCCAAAAAGCTAGTCAAAATTTGGGGTTGCCTTAAGAAAAAGTTTATGCCAGTTTTAGTATGTAGAACCCCCCCCCCCCCCCTTAAGCAAAATCGAACTAAACCGTCCTAAACTAGTCATTATACTAATCGATCGGCACCAGCCGCATGTCTCTACACTAATTTACGGCAAAAGTAATTGGGGAAAGAAGAGGGGGGGGGGGGTTCTGCCTGTATATACGGTGCGGCTTGAATGAATAAAAGGTATTTCTATTGCGGCCCACAAAGTGCTTTGGCTTGGACAGGTCTGGTGTAAAGTACTCTCAAGTGACTTACAAATACTTTTAAACATTTTGTAAAATTTTTAAATGTGACTTTTTTTAAGTAAATACACGTTTTAAGGTACACTTGATTTGAGATTGCCATTTTAACATGGCTGGCGAAGGCGACTTTTTTTTCTTTTTTTTTTTACATTCTTTTCATACCACTATTCTTGCAATATTGAATTCGTAATATATATATATATATATATATGTAGGTAAAATACAGATTTTCCTGATTAAATAAATTATATTATAAATTGTTTTGCTTAGAAATCAATAGTGGTAATGTTTTAAAAAAAAAAAGCGGGGGAAAAAAGTATCGCTTGTGACAACCCTGTTGTGGACAACCCCCCTTGTCTATGGATCTTTTTCAGTTTTCGAATTACTACTTTTAACTCTTTTGAAAAAGCTTTAGAATTAAGTCTAAATTTGCGTAAAATGGGGTCCATAAATAAATATGTGTGCGTATATGTATATGTCATTTGGATCTTTTTAAATTCTTTGTGTATGGAGACAGAAAAGAGTTAAGTAATTTACAAACATGATCGAAGTTTCGTAACTCCCCCCCCCCCCCCCCAGTATCCTCACCCGCAGGTCTTAGATTTTAAGAAAGACAGTTGACCTTTACCTTCAGGCCTCCAATCGCATTTGCTCATTTATAAACTTAAAAGAGAAATAAATTGAATAAAATTATAAAAAATCTGTACACAAAGGTAAAATATTGTAAAAAAATTTCCAAAGGTACACAAAAATGTTAGAATACATGTAATATGGACTGTTAAGCCATTTATAATCTCATACAGTATTATATGACAAAAGAAAGTGTTTTGAAAAATGAGGGGAATCTTTTTAATTGCGTTTTTGAACAAAAATGGAAAATCATGCAATACACTGATTATAATCAATTTCCAGTTGTATATATTCGTTGCATTGTATAAATTTCAATGTTCTTCGCCTACGTTTTCGCACAACGGACGAACCACTCATTTGGTGTGGTCTGTCCGTTGTGTGATAACGTATTATATACTGTAAAACAATTTTGTAGCATATTAACAATAAATACCAATTTTATGATTTTTGCAGTAGAAAATTATTTAAATGCGATTTATCTCTATCTTAAAACACAATGCAGTGACATATTTTAGGGTGTCCCTGTACACAAACCAGTTGTAAAAAACTTATTAACACCATTCAAATATAGAGCATTCGATGGTGAAATGGAATAATACATTTTTAAAAAATTATGAAAATAATTACGAAAATTGAAAAGAAATTGACAAATTCATGCATTAATTCAAATCATATTTGCATTAAAAAATTAAACTGCGCGGTATGAAAATCACCCCCAAACACCATTTTGGCAAATTCTTATGTAAAATGATCTCCTGATTCCAAATATGACTGCAATTTTACCCTATCGCCCACCGTTTTTAATATATGGCCCCCTATTTTTATCACTTATCGGTGATTTTGTGGCTATAAATTTGATATGGGGGGAGGGGTATTTTAACTGTTAAATATCTTCTGAGGGGTTACAGAGTTAGAAAATTCTAAAACATGAACATTTGCGGCAAGGAGAAAATTTGGGTGGGGGGGGGGGATTCGGCACAGAAATTACGCATTACATTTCGTACATTTTTTAAATCTGCTTTTAATCATTAATGATATTAAATAAACTTTCTTTTGTAAGTGTTATTTTTTTTTTCTTCTCCAAATCAAATTCATGGTGAAAAGATTTCGAAGAGTGATAAAAATTGAGGGACGGGGCCAAAAAAAAAAAAAGAAAAAAAAAGGTAGTCACCGTTTAATATTAAACTGAATTGAATATGTATGTATATATATATATATCCAGTTGAATATCACCAAAGTTCAAAGAGGTATCGGTGATTAAATGAGCTATTTTTCAGCTGTTTCCTTACGAGGTCTTTACGATAAGCGGTAATTCACAAATGGAAATTTGTATCATAAAAAAAAAAAATCTCTTCAGGGAATTAATTTTTCTCTTATTTACCACATACCTATGGGGGAAAACATGAATCAGAAATATTGTTTTAATTTTCATATTGTATTAACTTTTGTGTAACAGATTTTCTGATATAAATTTTCATTTGTGAATGATCGGTTATCCAAATAGACTTTTTAGAAAACAGTTAAAAACAGCTAATTTTATCACCAATACCTCTATGAATTTTCATGATATTAAACTGGATTTTTTTTTAAGGTACTCTATACGGTGTTTAGTATGGAACTATATATATATAATTTTTTTTTTTTTTTTTTTTTTTTTTTTTTTTTGAGGGGGGGGGGGGCTACAGTCCGCGAGTGGGCAATTATAAATTATTTACTACAACCGTTCCATATCTCTTTGAATATTAAATGTATTTGCTTTAAACTATAGAATAATGGTTTAAGCATATTTTCCAAATGTTCTATGAAAATTTGAGTAAATCCTTTTAAGTTATTAAATAAAAAGTTTGCATTTTTTAATAAAATATTTATAACATTTCAGTAGTCGAGCTAGCCTCACAAAATTCTACACGCGTATAAAATGACATTCATCACTACATTGAAAATATGTAGGTGACAGGAAGAAGTTAAAGGTTATAATAAGCAGCTAAAGGTTATCATAAATATTCTTTATTTTATTGGATTTGTTGTTCGGCCCAAAAGACACTCGTGACAAAATTTTTGCTGCAAAATACAAGGAAAACATATTTTCTTTATTCCAAAAATTCATTAAGTATTTTTTGAGATTTTCAACAAAGCGTAAAAAAAGTGTTTCCATTATTTCGTCCAACAGAAGTATATTCCATAGAAAACATGTTTTTGCATATATGGATAATAAGTGTTTTTAGCTATAATATGTGCAAAATAAAGTTATTGAAATATGGTGAGTAGAAATACCTCTCACTGAAAGTAGTTCTTGAGGACTATTTAAAGTGTCCCCATACATAAAGCAATGGGTATATGTACTCAATTTTCAAGGGAAAATATCCCACAAGGGAATGTAATAACATCTATCAATTTCAAGACATTCTGTAAATATTTACGGGAGACAGACAGCCAAACCTAAGTTCTAACACATTTTTTTTTTTTTTTTTTTTTTTTTTTTTTTTGGAAAGTGTTAGTAATAAAAATCTGGTGCGTCACTCAGACGACTTTCTCACTTTCTCTTACCCTGAAATTTAATTCTACAAACACATGTTGGAGATTAAGATGTAAGATAACGAGTACTGTTATGTAAACCTATGTTAAAAAATTCAGATTAGCCTTCGGAAGAGTTTTTTTATGATAATTAGTTCTGTGTGTGTGTGTGGGGGGGGGGGGCTACCGCCCCCTCAACTTCCCGTTTCATTAATGCACTTACATTTATATAGAATTTAATTCGGTTATTAAAACATAATTCTGTTTTTAAATTATATTTTATTAAAATTATTTTAAAAAATTATCTTTTTAAGATAATACAGACGAGTTCCATATTAGAGAAGTTGTATAAAGATAAATATAAAAAAAAAGTTGAATTTATTCTGAATATTAATTAAACTGAAAAAAAAAATAGATAACTTTATTTTAAATTATCGCAGATCGTTGGTTCAACCATTCGTTTTAAAGGTATTGGCGAGCTCTTTTGAAAGATACCCATCATGAAAATTTGGTCCCCTCAAGGGGGGGCGACGAGGCTCCTATATACAATATTTCCATCCGCAGTTGACCATCTCTATTACAAAAAATATATTTTCGTTTAATTTGGTTTAGTGCAGTCTATAGACGTTAAACTCTACTTACCTGCAATTTCCCCCATAGACGTAATGTATTAGAAATCTCTTCATTGTCCCAGTACTCGAACCATTTGCTTGATCAGCAGCAACCCCTCGTTTCATTAATGCACCTAGATTTATATAAATTTTAATTCGGTTATTAAAAAATAATTCTGTTTTAAAAAAATAATTTATTAAAATTATTATTTAAAAAAATTTATCTTGCATGATAATGCAGACGATGTCCATATTAGAGAAGTAATATAACATTAAATATCCAAGAAAAGTCAATTTTATTCTCAATATTTAACAAAAAAAAAACTTACTTTTTTTTTAAAGTAAAAAAATAAATCTAACTTTGTTTTAAATTATCGATGGTTCAACCATTCGTTTTAGAGGTATCGGCGAGCTCTTTTGAAAGATACCGTTAATGAAAATTTACTCCCCTCGAGGGGGGTCTTCCACCCCAGG
Organism: Salticus scenicus; assembly: GCA_963930645.1. Lineage (NCBI taxonomy): Eukaryota > Metazoa > Arthropoda > Arachnida > Araneae > Salticidae > Salticus > Salticus scenicus. The sequence goes on from CAWVNO010001078.1 coordinate 5,685, forward strand.
GGGTGAGCGAGGCTCCTACATACACAATTTCCCAATTGACTATCTCTATTACAAAAAATATATATTCCTTTCATTTGGTTTAGTGCAGTCTAGAGAGGTTAAACTCTACATACCTGCAATTTCCCTCATAGACGCAATGTATTAGAATTCTCTTGATTGTCCGTGTACTCGAACCATTTGCTTGATCTTAACGAAAAGCTTACTGTAGCATCCCTATGATACGCATTTAGAATATAAAGTTTGGAATGTCTGCTGCTATTTGTTCTTGAGGTATGCTGATAAGACACAGAGGCACACAGACTTACACACAGACCATTTGCTAAAAATGATTTTCGTATTCAGGGGACCTCAAAACGTGTAAATATAAAAATCTCTCTTTCGAAAATTTGACCCAAAAACAATACGTTCTCTACCTTATGGGTAAGAGAAAGTAAAAAGAAAAAGGAAGAAAAATCATTGTTGTTAATTAACGCATAAATATGGAACGTAATTTAATTATTGATTTTTTAAAACGTGTACGTTTTAGAATTTTAAAAACAGGAGTAAAATTTTCCATTGATTTAAAATAACGTACACAGCTTTCTTTTGTTCAAAAAGTGATTTATATAAAAACTAATTTCATAAAAAAAAAAAAAAAAAAAAATACTGTTTGTCGTGTTAAGAAAAAACAAGAACGTAAAATAAGGCTGTAAACTTTGATTAGTAATACTTTCCAAGTGTACGCACTCGTTGTATCGTGTAACCTTTAATGATTTATGACTACGTTACCATAAAATGGACAGATGGAAGAAAAAGAATATAGACAGAGTAATTCAATTTCTGATGACACTTAAACATTCTTCGAAATTGTTTAAAATACTTTACACAGAAATGAGTCATTGGCGGCTCGTGCACCGAAAATAGGTGAAGACACACTATATTTTACACTGTATTCATGAATACAATATAAATTCACATTCAAATAAGAATTTTTAGTTAATTTTAGTTAAGTCTATTCTTAATAAAAAATTGGGCATTAAAAATTAAATATTTTTTGAGCTCTTCACCTATTTTCGGTTCGTGGCCCGCCACTGATGAAAGTGGTTTTGAAGCTTTTTCAATTCACTGCTTTTAATATTAGATATTTCAGTGTAGCACTACAATTCTGGAATTTAAGCATATCGTATTCTATACATTTTTTAAAAAAACATAACAATAAATTTCGATTTCTTTGTAATTTTTTCAGTAGAAAGTTATTTAAATATAATTTATAAAAAATCTCTTCTAAAAAGCAATGCAATGCATTGTTTTGGGTGTTCCTGTGTATAAATCATTTATACAGGACATATAGATACCTTTTTAAGTAGAGAACACTCCATAGTGAACTTAAATAATATATATTAAGAAATTCTAAAAATATTTACTAGTGCAGGAGAACCGGACAGATGGACAAGTAGACTACCGGAAACTCGGGTAGATACACTAATTGAAATGCAATTCACGCATCAAAATATCTAAAAGGTATTAAAAACGAAAATTTAATTACAGCAAATTTTCAAGAATTTCCCTTATTGTCACTGAATATTTTTTTGTGAACCCCGTAATCTCCTAATCATGCTATGTTCTCTAGAAAGTATTCTTATGTGCGTATTAATAACATATTTCAATTTCATTAAGATTTATGAATAGCAAAATGATTATATTATGGTTTTTAGAATACTTCTCATAGAATATAATGCATTGAAATACTTTTGTGTATCCCAATACACAAACCAGTAGTTGTATTTACTCCATTCTCAATAGAAAATATCCGATAATGACCTTGACTAACATATTTCAATTTCATTAATATTTATGTAAATTAAAGGTATTAAACTATATTTTGTAGAAATATTACTCTTATAGAACGCAATGATTTTGAATAATTTTGGGTGTCCCTGTACACAAACCAGTAGAGGTATTTAGTCCATTTTCAATAGGGATCGTCCGATAGTGAACTTGAACATCTATCTGTTTCAAGAAATATCATGAATATTTGCAGGAGTTATGCCACTGAAAGGCAGACAGACTGACAGAAGAACCAAAGTTATTAACAATTTTAAGCTTTAACAAATTATTTTTTCCATTAACAAATTTAACCTTTATTAAAATTGTTAAAATTGTCATCCTTTAATTCGGCAAGCTATGCTTGTTTTTAACACGCAATTTTCTTGATATTTTTTATCTCTATTACCTGACTACTGTAGTTAATAAGAGTCGTATATGGTAAAAAAATTCGATATTGAGTTTTTACACTCTACATGTTTTGAGGTGTCTAGAATAAAAAAAAAAAAAAAAAGTTTTCGACAATTAGTCTATGCGTTCGCATGCGTGTGTATCTATGTGTTCGAAATATTCTTATTATCATGAACACCAGCGGCTAAGCGGTTCTGCGCACAAAGATGGTAGATGGAAAGTGACGGGCTCGATCCCAGGTAACGCATATTGATCTATCCGTTAAGGATTTTTTGTGGTTTTCTCCGAAATTCGGGTAAGTATCGGATAGGACTCCTTTGGAAAGACCTTCCCACTGAGGACATTCCAACCGTAAGCCTAGGACCCCAGCATAGTCAATTGGCATTAAACCCTTCAAAATTCTTATCTCCGAAACTAATAAAGATAAAACGATGAAACTTCAGAGCTCAGACAAGTCTGACATATAGATTTTTTTCCAGCTTCTCTTTAAATTTGGAAAACCGGAAGTGGGTCCTTAAGTCTGTATCTCTTAATATTATATACATATCCATAGTAAACTTGAATAACGTGTATGATTTTTTTTTTTTTTTTTTTTTTTTGTAATGTCGAAAAATGCTTAAAATATTTACTATAAGAAAAATTCAGTTTCAGCAAATTCCCAATAACCGTCTTTAATATAACTAATTATTTTTGTGTGTCCCTGTATATCTAATGCTAAAATCGCTGTTTTAGAAAAAAGCATTTTTTTTTTTTTTTTTTTTTTTTTGTTGTTCATATGAATAACTTATTTCAATTTCATTAAAATATATGCAAATTTATTAAAACTTAGTTTACATCAGTACCTCTGATAGAAAGCATAGCCTTGGAATACTTTAGTGTGCCCCTGTACACAAACCAGTAAAGTTAATCACTCCATTTTTCAATAAGGCACACGCGATAATGAACTTTAAAAATATATTTCAGTTTAAAGAAATTCCATGAATATTTACGGAAGTTAGAAAGCGGACAAGCAGACTGAAAGTCCTTAACACTTTTCACCAAGGTTGAAAAATTAAGGTTAAAAATGGTGATTTTAGAGCTTAACTTAAAATTCGTAATAAAAGTACTGCTAAATTAAGAGTTTCATACGTTAATGGGTAAAGCGTAAAAAAAAGAGAGATTGTAATTTATTTTCGGATAACACTTATTAATGATCCTTGTATATCAGTGGCTTTTTAAGTGAGTGTCCGGAAACACTGATGCGGTATTGAAAAATTTTTAGGTATGCCTTGCTGTGTCCGAATGCAAACTCGTCATCTGATTGCGTTAATCAACATGTTTCATGCTTTTAAAAATAGTTATTTATTCATAATATATATTACTTAATATGAAAGTTTTAGGAGCTGATGTATCATAGACTTTTACTTATTACCATATAAGTATAATTATTCAAAATAGAATGCGAAGAAAATAAGCGTTATATTTGAAAAATCCTATTTTTTTTAAATGAAGAGAAGTTTAGGAAAAAAAATAAAAACCTCGCAGAATACTTTGAAAATATAATAAAAGTAGCTTATAGGTTTCCAATTGTATGAATTAGGGATCCTCTACTCATACCAAAACTAACGCAAGAGTCAAATTTTTCCTGTGCATTGAAATATTGGCAAGAAAATGTGGGTTTTGATAATCGATTCATCTTAATTATCATAAACTATTTCGCAGAAATTTGTATCTAGTGAAACTAAACTTCTTGTTATATTTTAATTGCACCCAGACTTCAAAAATTTTCAGAGCCACTGTTCTTTTATACATTCGATAGAAATGTAGGATTTCTTTCAAATTTAATTAAATGCTTAAATATATTTTTTCAGCTATGGAACAACCTAATATAAGATTGTCCGAGGACATTGATGATCCAGGTACTTAAACTATGCTTTATTAAGTTTAAAATTTTTATCATTGTTATTTAATTATTCATTTCTTAACATTTAAACTTTTTTTTTAAAATCCAAAGTAATCTTTCTCTATTCTTTTTTATTGAGAAATTCAGACGTTGAGTTTTCTAAAGAAATAAATATTAACAACAGCATTGTTTATATATGTATATATATTATAATAGTTTGAAAAGTTGTTTATTACATATGACTGGTTTATTATATATGACGGTTTATTATATAATGTAGGGTGGAAAAATACACAAATTTGCCATACATTAAAGTGTGGATATTAAGAGTAATTTAAATAAAATATTGAGAAAAATGACGTTTTATGGAGCTATAGAAACGTAAATTTACAATTGAAAGACCAGGAGGGAAACAATCGTTTAAAATAGAATTTCATTCATGCAATTTTTTTTTCTTTTGTGTTTAAATTTTCTCTTTATGCTCGTTAATTTTAAATACGTAGAATAGAGCTTGTCCGAAAATATCCTTATCTTGAATCAAATATGAAAATAAAGAACCATTTTGTGTGGAATAAAACTAAATTTTGTATTTTGTAAATGTAATTTTTTTTTAAAAATTGATTTTTTTTTCTTTTTTTCACAACACAATTCAATGATTCAAAATTCTTTACCTTTAGATCCTGTTCTGTCAAAAAAAAAAAAAAAAAAAAAAAAAAAAAAACTTTAAAAGTATCTTAGGAATGGTGAAATATAGACGAGTGAAAGAAAATTTTAAACACCTTCTAAACTTCATGTTTTCTCGATGTGATAATCAAGATGTGATAATAAAGTTATAAGACATAAATTTCATCGAAGATATTTTGAAAAGGCTATAAGGCGATCTGTATCAATGGAAATAAAAAATATTTTTTAAATCATTCTGTAAAAAATATACTTATAGTGCACTGTCTCGGTAAAATAGTGTTATGAGCTTACTTTTTTACTTTTAGTTATTTGTCCTCATTTGTTTGTGAATAGCAGATTTAATGAATAGAGATATATAACAAGAAAGATATATATGTATATATATAACACAACTGAAATATTTTTTATCTGGCATAGATTTTAAACCAATGCAATGAAATTTTTTGAGCACTTTGTATACTAATTTAGACACATCATAACTGAAATCAGAATATAAAATACTAGAAAAGCCTTGGTTCGTTAACGAACCGAATTCCAAATGCTGGAAAATTTCCAAAATAAAATTTACCAAATAGATAATAATTTAACTGTTAATAATTTGAAATAGATTAACCAAATTTATCCAAATAAAGGTTTAGCCAAAATTCCCTTATACAGAACGTTTTTAGTGTTCGGATTTATTCTGAAAGTTTCAAATGTCTAGCTAGTCGGGAAGTTATACGATTGTTGAATCATATAAACGCTACTAAAGACCGCGAAAACCCGAAACAATTGGCTAAAAGTATTAATAAATTACATTATCATTGTGTTCTGAGCTCTTCTAAAAGTTTCAAATTTCTAGCTAGTCGGAAACTTATGATTGTTGAATCATATAAACACTACCAAAGAAGCATGACTCGAAACAACTGGCTAAAAGTATTTTAAAAAAGCATTGTTATCGTGCCTTGAGCTATTCTAAAAGTTTCAAATGTCTAGCTAGTCGGAAGAGTTGAATATATATATTAGGGATGAAACGGAGAGTGATTTTGCCGGATACCGGATATCGGATATCCGGAGCTCTTGTGCCTGCCGGATACGGATATCCGGACCGGATATCCGTCGGATATCCGGCATTAGTTTTGTTTTTGTATATTTCTTTTTTTTCTTTTCTTTTTTTTTTTTTTTTTTTTTTTTTTTTAACAATAAAATATAAACAGTTTTCATATACTATTCTTTAAAAAAAATTTTAAATATAATTTATTTAAACATATTTAATATTTTATTTATTTGTGCAATATCACCATGAAGATTAAAACTTTAAGCCTAACATATTCATTCCTATACTTGCAGCTTGTCCTGAAAAGTATTGTCACAAAAAGATAGGTTTTGTTCAGAATTACAAGACTGAAACTTATTATTTACATATTTTTTACATTACTAGTATTACAAAAGTGAAATAAAATATTTTACTAATATAATCATAGTTGAAGGGTTATTTTCATAGGAAAACTAATATGTTGTGGCAATCACAAAACTTTCTGTTATATAATTCTATATAACAGTGCCACTTACTGTTTACGTTGTATGAAAGTTTAACCATAGCTTCTCACAAAAAATATTTTGCATATGGAGTTCGGTGCAATTTTAATAAACAGATGCTGAGATATAGGCTTGTGAAAAATCATAATAGCAGCTCTACCTATCGGCTGATATATACCTAAATAAGGTCGACATTCGTTTTCATAATGGTTCTCTTACATATCAAGTTTTATGCACTTATGTCATAGAAGTTGAGACTTAGACTTATGAGGTTAAATTGCAGCGCAGTATTGGCACCTGTTGACCGATATACACCCAAAATAAATCACAATAGTGTTTCATAATGGCTGTCTCACTCACATACCAAGTTTTGTGCAATTATACAGAATAGAATCTGAGGTATAGCCTTCTCGTTTTGGGGGGGAATTTCCGTATAGCAGCATTACCTATTGGCCAACGTGCATCCAGATTGAATCAGTATAATTTCTCATAATGCCCTTCTAACATAGTTTCATGTAATTATATGCAATAGAACCTAAGATATGGCCTTCCCTGAAATTGCAAAACGTGCTTTATAACAGCACCACCTGCTGAAAGATTGGCAGCAAAATTCGATAGGCACATTATATGCTAAGGTGCATGTACGTATATATTTCTATGGAATTCTGTTCAGTAGTTTCTAAGATATAACCTTTCTTTAAGTTGCATAAATAGCAGTACGGTAAGTCTGGACGTCTTAAAATATGTAAATCCATCGAAAACCAAAAGTTGAAAATTGTTAAAACATTCAATACTTTCTTTTGAGACATTCATAAGAAAACATAAAAGAAAAACCAAAAAAAAAAAAAAAGACTAAAAGCTTTAAACTAGTATGTTATGGGAATCACAAAATTTTCTTCTATGTCACTATATAACAATGCTACATGCTGTCTAACGTGCACTGAAGAAACTTAATCATAGCTTCTCACAATAAAGATTTTAGATATAGAGTTTAGTGCGATTTTAATCAAAAGGTTTTGAGATGTAGCCCTGTGGAGAATCATAGAAGATGAGGAACAGCTGTGCCACCTGTTGGTCGATATACACCAAAATTAAGCCAGCTTTCGCTCTCATATTATTTATCTTGCATATCAAGTTAAGTGCAGTTAAATATTATAAATGTTGAAATTTAGCCTTCCTATTCACAGAGTAAATTGCAGCATAGTATAGCCACCTATTGACCGGTATGCACCAAATTTTGTGCAATTATACACAAATGAATTTGAGATATAACTTCCCCAAACACGGGAAAACTGCAGCACAGCAGCACCACCTATTGGCCGATATGCACAGAAATTAAATAAACGTGTTTCATAATAGCCCTGTGACACAGTTTGTTTTTTTAATTATACACAGTAGAAGCTGAGATATAGTCTTCCTTTAAATAGGAGAAATCACAGTACAGCAGCACCACCTGTTGAGTGATTTGAACCAAAAGTTCATGGAGACTTTTTTTTTTTTTTTAGGTGTAACTATATATAAATTTATATGAAATTCTGTGCATTAACTCTTGAGCTAAAGCTGCTACACAATTTTGTCGCACAGACATTTTCTAAAAATGGTCAAATTGTGTTCTGGTTCCCCCAAAATGCGTAAATCCACTGAAAACTGGAAGTTGAAAATTTTTACGAACTTCCTTCTAATACTTCCTTCTATATAACATAGAAGAATATAATAATTCAAAATGAATTTGTTTTTTTCATTGTATAAATTTTACTTACTTTATATTTTTATATTCTGTACAGATAAGAAAGAAAAGTTTATATTATTCATTAAAATTCTTCAATTAAAAGTTTTTCTAATGTTCAAAATCAAAAACTTAAAAAAAATTTTTTTTTTTCTTCTCCTTTAACAATTTGAAAGTCAAAGTACAGACTTTGTGAAAATTTAAATATGTACTTTTATTTGAAATAATTTAAAATTTGGGGGAATATATCTATGTAATGTAATGGGAATTCTTAATTCAGGTGCTTAGGCAAGATATTCTATTAAAAGCGTAAATTTATATATATATATATTTTTAAATAATACAAATTGAATAGGTAGATGGCGCAGGCAATGTAGATGCTCTGATAATGTAAATATACGGTCACAAAAATAAGAACTTTCTTATGTATGAAAAAGTGGATTGTAAATAAACAAGCAGGTTTTAGTCAATAAATGCGCATTATTTGACTCATTTTCGAAACAATCTAACAACTTTTATTTCCAATACTAACAATATTACTAAACAATCTAACAACATGTTAAACAAAAGTCATAAAGACAGAGTTATATGCACTGCACAGATTGAATATCATTTGCTTAGGAACAGCTCTTTTTATTGTTATGGGGAAAATTAGGGGGGAATGATATAGATCACTCTGGAAAAACCTAGCTAACTGTGTACAAAATTAAAATAGGGCTTCTATATTTCTTAGACCTGAAGCTACTTTTGTCTAAATTTGTTTGCTAAAGAGGCTAATTTCAAATTTCACAAAGGCTTACTTTTTTTTTTCTTCTTTAAAAAAAAAAAAAAAAAAAAAAAAAACCTTTACGCTACAACAGATCTAAAAAAATAAAATAATTGTCGCAAAATTTTCATTTGATGGGAGTTTAAGCCTGAATTTTCTGTTCCGGATATCCGGCTTGAAATTGCCGGATATCCGTATCCGGAGTGCTGATATCCGGTACCCCGTCGGATATTTAAAACTTAGCCGGATAGGCCGGATACCGGATAGTTACCGGATATCCGTTTCATCCCTAATATATATATCTGTTGAATCATATAAACGCTACCGAAGGCAGTGGGAACCCAAAACAGTTGGCTTAAAGTGTTTAAAAAATGCATTATTGTCGTGTTCTGAGCTAGTCTGGAAGTTTCAAATGTCTAGCTAATCGGGAAGTTAGTTAAAAATCAATTGTTGTACTCGGTGCGCCCACACACAGACAGTCTAAGAAAATCTCTTAGCCATTTATATATATAGATTAAAATTCTTATTAATATGAACATTTTGTTAAAGGATTTTCAACTGCATATGCCCAAGTGTTAACAAAATCGCTGTTGTTTAGTTTATTCGTCCGATGTATACTATTACTTGGAAAAAAAATCATAAAAGCCTATAAAGTTAACACTCATGGAATTACTTAAAATTCGTGTAACTGTGAAAGAGAAGCAAATTTATATGTAATTTTCCCTCATTTTTATTTTTAATCATTTAATGATAGTATAGTCTACATTAAATCCCAAATAAAAAACTTAATAAATGAAATAATATCTTTCATCGTTTTGCATTTCTTTCAAATTGATATTCCATAACTTTTGTTCGGTGATATATTTTTGTAATATGATATGTCTTGTGAACTATGCATGAACAGATATGATTACTTTCTAAAATATTACATGAGATATAATTTGGGTGTAGTAAGTGTACTCCATTAAGTCAAATGTCCTCGTCTACTCTATTAAGTCACATTTTTTCAAGATGATATTACACCGGTTCATAAATCCCGCATGTGATACTGCATTAAAAATTTTCAATTCTGTTAATGAATGCCTTTTTAAAAGTAAGTACTATGTATGAGTACGTAGTTTTTGTATGAGTATTCAAGATATTCGCAAACAAATGAATACAGATAATTCAAAAATTCCTCGCAGTTAAAATTTCTTATCTAGAACATATTTAGATTTATTTTTCAAATTTATAATAATTATTTTTTTTACAAAATGATTGCAAATATTTTTTTTCTTTCAGTTTGTTTTCGTCACTTTAAATTTTTTAGCAAAATCTTTGCCAAAACGTATGAAGTGCAATATATTCCTTTGATTCTTAAGGTTTCTAGAGTTTCTGTGAAGTATTTCTTTAAATAATAGAGAAATGACATAAAAATTCGAAAATGCTCACACTATTTTGTGATGCATTTGTACAATCAGTGGTAGACAATGTGTAAAAACTTTAAATAATATATGCGCCTTATAATTATGTATTTCTATTTAATAAAATCCACAAATATGTAACTTTATATTTTAAAAGTTTTAACTCCTGTTATTCATTATTTTATTTCTTTAAAAAAATCCTTATTCCTCAAACCAATTAACCCGGGTAAAATGTTTAATTTAATTCGGGAAATAGCTTAAATGAGTTTTTTTAGACAAGATATATATAAGAGAGAGAAATTTATTGAGTGCAATAGAATTTGGATACTTATTTGATAAGATATTTTTTCTATTTCAAAATAAATCAATTATAAATGGCATACTTGCCAACCATCTCATTATGAACAGTACAATTTTTAGCACCCGCCTTTTTTTACGCAGCAATAATTATTTAGAGTAATTTTAGACTTATGTAATCGTAACAACATTTGGAGAGAATATCTCTAAAAATATAGTGGTGTCAGAAATATACGGTTTTTCAGAGGACGTAACAATTGTACGGTTATTAATGAGATGGTTGGCAAGTATGTAAATCGAATCATATGTGATTAATAATATCCTATTTATAGTAATTTGTTAGTTCTAATATCTGTTTGTGTATGTTTCTAGGAGCTGATCTTCCAAGCCCTGGAAATTTTTGAGATCTTCCAAGGAGAAGACAGTTGCCAACCTAATCCGGCAAATTGTTAGTACCGCCCATTTTTCTACACCAATAAATTTTTAGAGTAATTCTCTTGAAATGTATTTACGATGAATTAAGAAAAAAAATACTCTAAAAATTTATTGGTGTAGAAAAATGGGCGGTACTAACAATTTGCCGGATTAGGTTGGCAACTCTGAGAACAGGACCGCCACCCGACAGTGAGTATTCTGTGATTTTTTTATTCCTTTTGCTCAGTTTCAGTAAAGAAGTGTAATCAAAATCAGTTTAATATAATAAGCGAAAAAAAAATATTTTCTTAAAAATGTGGAAATCAAACCATTGTTTTTTTTACGAGTACAAAAAAATCAAATAAGGCAAGAATATAGAAAATAATTATATACACTGTATATACAAAGTCTGTTCAAAAAGTATCCGAGCTTGAATTTTCCCTTGCACAGTAGATTCTAAGGCGACGCCAGTGTGCACAGTGGGATGAGACAGCTTAATGCGTATGCTTGATTTTTTTTCCCGCCTTCCTGTGCACCAGTCGTTTTCTGTAGGCAGTCGAGTTAGGTGCTGTTACTCGTCGAATTTTTATTTTTCTAAAGATGATTGAACTATTTGAGCAGAGGCACTGTCAAATTTTGTCAAATTTTGTCAAAAGCTTGGTACAATATTCAGCATGTGTTTGGAGACGATGTTATGGAGATCACACAAATTAAGGAGTGGTTTAACCTATTCAAAAGTGGCTTCACGTCGGTAGAGAGTGATCAGCAATCGGGGAGGCCACAAATCGCTCTAAATTTAACCCTCGAAGTGCTATCGTCTCGCTGCGAGACGAATCAGATTCCCGCTAGAGTGCTATCGTCTCGCAGTGAGACGATTCGTAAAATCTATATAACAACTCGTGAAATCAAGATATCAATATATTTTATCTATCTGCGCTGTGCCTTAAAAATGGTTAGAACTTAAGAGTGAAACGATCAGCATTTGGAGTGTTAATAATCCCAGTTAAACTTTTTTTCTTTTATCCCTCCATTTTTCAAAATTTAATTTAATTTTAACTTTAAACAAAATAACCATATTAATTTACGTTTTCTGCAACTTTATATATATATATATATATATATATATGCATTGTAGATTCCTCCATTTTCCTTCCATTAACCTACTACCGTAGGTAATGAACCAGTTTTCACCTAATTTACATAATTTAAGGTATCTTGAGTCCGAAAATGTGGTTTTTGGCAATTGGTCAGTGTATGTGTAGAAAATTTTCTGTATCATACCTCTGAAACTAATAAAGTTAGAACAAAAAAAATTCAGAATTGAATTAGGTCTGGTTTGGAGACGACTTTTTTTAAACGTTTGGTGATAAATGGAAAACCAGAAGTCTGACACATGAAGCCTGAATTGGACCATAAGTACGCATCTCATAAACGCCTCTAACAATTTTCTTCTAAGTTGCTATGTAAACAATTTGTTAAATGTCCTTAATCTTAGTATTATCTTAGAGGGAAATATTTAGTTGTCTAACTTAAGTCAATTTTTTATCTTCTGACCACATTATCGAAAAAGTGCTTACAGTACGTATTGTAGTGGGTAATTGGCTGTCGTATGGTTGCTACACAACAGATTATATATATAATATAAATTATGAATTTATCTTTGCTTTTACATTAACAATTTTTTTCATACCGTTTTTGCTTTATTTATATAGCAAAAAAAAAAAAAAAAATAATAGCAAATCATATTGCTATTTAATTAGATACATAATAAACATAAAATAAAATTATTTGGAAGAAGTATTAATTCAAAGCAGATATTTTTCGTCTGATCGTAAACACGTAATTTTAATATTTATATGATACAGGATATAAAAAAAAAAGGATAATAATAATATCCTATTGTGTCACTCACATGATTTTCTTTCACCATGTATTTTTATATTACAAAGACAAATTGCAGATTAATTGATAAAATAAGTTCTGTATACGTTAGACAGCACAAAAAATTCTTAGGAAACGCTATATTTCTGAGGGGTGGGGTTACCTCCATACCTGAACTCCCCTTTAGATATTGTACCTATAATTTATATATATAAATTCAAAGCTGTTATTAAATTTAAATGTACATTCAAAGTTATTCAAACAAATTTCACCCGCACCGCTCTTTGAAACTCACCAGTCTTCATCAAATGTTTTAATTAAGAAAACATTCGAACTTAAAAATACAACATTTGAGTTGCCTGCAGTTATTTGTTTCAAAATTAAGCTGATAAGAAACAAGCACAAACCCCAGCTGGGAAAATTTTGGCTTTAGTACAAGGAGTTAAGATTTTCTGCAAAATTTTGTTCTTGAGTAATGCTAAGTATAGACATATATGCACATAGCACCCATTAAATCGTAATTTCCGACACATACCTATTACAGTTGAAAATTCACTACCAGAAATTTCCTATAGTAAATCGGAATATTTTTCTATTGATCTAATAATTAATGAGATTTCTAAAATTAATTCTGTTATTTGTATAGCCAATTTTCTTAATTATATCTCAATTTTATTTTGTTTAGTTTTGTGTTAAAATAATGAAATGTTCTTAAGATTTTGGACAATACTTCATAACAAACATTTAATGTATGTTTGTTTAAATTATTAAATTTGATACATCTGCAATTTTACTGAACAAAATTCTGCAGTTTATTTATACCCCTAAACGTCATATATTAGATAATAGGAGGTATACGAACAAAACTGCGAATGGGGACAGATCGACGGACGAGCAAATAGATGAATTAATGCCATAAACACTTTTTAACTTTGTTTTTAAATGTTAAAATCACATAATATATTCTTCGACAACATTTCATAAAACCATGGAAGCATCTGCGCAAGCGCTAACTCAACGAGACTGTCATCCCTATTTTAGCACTAGACATCTGAATTAGAGAAAATGAGCAGTAACCCAGAGCGCGGAATTATTGGATGTTTTCCAAATTTCAAACTGCCGGTCACGCTGGCATCCTTCAAAAATTTTGGACTCGTCCTCACTACTAGTTTTCAGGATATGTGGCCGCACTGTAACTCAATTTACACTTGGAGCATTTTTCTCTGATATAATCGTATAAATATTAAGTATTTTTGCGCTGCATTTAAAATAAAATTTTGAAGACTTAACATGCAGCATTCTATAGAAAGCATCCTTTTGTACATAATTAAAAATGAAATATTTTGTGATGCTTCTTGTGTTAAGCGTTTCGGTTGGGATAACAACCATCGTCAGAAGCGTTTTGATGTCTACTTTCATCACTCTTTTGCGATTTCTTTCGCATCAAATTACAGTCCGTGCTCGTCGACATAGTTCTTGGGAGTTTCCCGTTCTTTCCTCCAACGTTTGCGTAATTCGGGCTAGGACCCTTTGGAAACACTTCCAAGAAGAGCTCTACCTCAGGGCAAGGACCTCCGTGAAGACAATTTGACTTATTCCTAACACAAATACTAGCAACCTCGCATCAATAAACGTCCTCCATAATTTAAAATTTTGTTCGAATCTACGTCATTACAAGATCGCTCACTAACTAGGATTTCAGGGTTTCGCGTTTAAGTACCTAACTATGATTATTATAATCGACCAATTTTGGATATTTATAAAGTCTACTGTAATTTCTTTTTGTTACTGCTGTAGTTTTTCCATTGCATTTGATGTCGGTTTCGTGTTATCTTATTCTTATGCGTACTTTACGTTTCATCGTGCTGATATAATAGCCAATATGTTACTCTTTATTACTATACTTCACAAATCCATTGAAATATATTTATATTCTGTTGGTATATTTACATTCATTTTCAACACGTTAATTACCAATCACGCAATATCGCGTGATGTGAGTTTTCACCAAACGGCCGATCACGCGTTTTTGCATGGTTCTCGCTATCAAGTTTTTAAGCGGAATAGTACGACGGCCACTGCGAAACGGCGCGTAATATTTCTATTGGCCATTAGGAAATGAATTTTTTTCTCTATTTGTACGAAATTCTAATTTTTGGCTGGAAAATAAACGTGTTACAGGTTTACATTTAAATTATTTATGGCTCCTTTATTGTAGGGAATGGCTGTAAAATATTTATTTTTCTGATTTTCAGATTTTTGAAGAGCTTAAAATTAGAGACCTCTGAATATGAAATTAAAGTTTTTAATGGTTGATCTGTGTGTATACATTTTTATCAAAATAATTTACTAATTATAGAAAATTCAGTTTAGAATTTTAAAGTTCGTAGGAGATTGTCACTTAAAAATTTTCAACAAGGATAATCAGGATAACTTATACTTTAAACGAAGTTAAATAAATATATTAAAAAGAATTTGGTACCTTACATTACTTCGTTTCATGGCAGAAAAGCTTTTTTCGAAGGGGATCCCCCTCTTCAGCAGTGCCGTCTGCACTCCGTGGATGGCAGTCACTGTCAAGTTGATCTTCTCTTTTATTGACGAGTAGGTGCCGCCAGATTTCATTTACCTCCGCCGATTCGTGGTCGTTAATGACGTAAGGGTTATGCGCTATCTCGATGCTCTCTCTTAGGTACGCATAGGTGGGATTATTGTAATTAGCTAGTTTTCTTACATTTTCAAATTCGATTTTAATATTATTTTCAAGATAATTTTTAGCCAAAGTGGTAGTGTTACGGTTAAATTTAATATCGTTCTGGTGTTCTTTAATCCGGGTTTTTATTTTTCTTTTAGTGACACCTATATAATTGTATTTTCTGTTTTCCTGATTTTTGAGGGGGATTTTATAAATACCAGCCGTTTCAGTGGGGGGGATAGGATCTTTATCGCTTCTTATAAGTTGAAATATATTAGGGTTGGGTTTTATTGGTATGTTTAAGTTAAATTTGCTAGCTGTATTTTTTATTTTATTTGAAATGCCCTGATTGTACGGAATAGAAAAAGTGTATTGGGTAGGGGTTTTTTGTGCATTCGGAATATTATTTAACTGTTTTATTCGCTTTCTATACAACTGATTTACTAACTTTTTAGGGTATCCTGCCTCAACCGTTAATTTATTAATGAAATTCAGTTCTCTTCTTAATGCTGATTGGTCTGAACATATGAGGATAGCTCGATTGATATAACTCCGTATTGCGTTTAATTTGTATCTGTATGGTGTTTTGCTTTTATTGTTTATGATCTCGTTACTCGCGGTGGGCTTTCGGTAAACAGTGGTTTTAAAGTGATTGTTGTGCTTAGTAATTTTGACATCCAAAAAATTGATTTCGTTATTATTTTCATCTTCGGCTGTGAATTTTATATTTTTATCGAGTTGATTGAGCTGATTTAAAATTTCAGTACTATTGTGATTTACTTTTATTATCGCGAAAACATCATCGACATAACGGACCCATAATTTAAATTTGTCTCCCAACAGTTCAGCGATTTGGTTTTCCATGAGTCTTAGTTTAAATTCGGCAATTATGCCTGATACAGGGGATCCCATAGGGACGCCCATATTTTGTTTATAAGTAATGTTGTTAAATTGAAAATAGCTTTCTCTTAATATAGACCAAAATGATCACCTTGTCAGTTTTGATGTTGTTAACCTATATCCCTCTGTAGAAATAAATGAGATATCCGAAATTATTAATAACGCTATAATAGAAAAATATGAAACCCCCATAGCCAATACACTTATTGCTACTAGTAACTTAATATTAAGAGAAAGCTATTTTCAATTTAACAACATTACTTATAAACAAAATATGGGCGTCCCTATGGGATCCCCTGTATCAGGCATAATTGCCGAATTTATACTAAGACTCATGGAAAACCAAATCGCTGAACTGTTGGGAGACAAATTTAAATTATGGGTCCGTTATGTCGATGATGTTTTCGCGATAATAAAAGTAAATCACAATAGTACTGAAATTTTAAATCAGCTCAATCAACTCGATAAAAATATAAAATTCACAGCCGAAGATGAAAATAATAACGAAATCAATTTTTTGGATGTCAAAATTACTAAGCACAACAATCACTTTAAAACCACTGTTTACCGAAAGCCCACCGCGAGTAACGAGATCATAAACAATAAAAGCAAAACACCATACAGATACAAATTAAACGCAATACGGAGTTATATCAATCGAGCTATCCTCATATGTTCAGACCAATCAGCATTAAGAAGAGAACTGAATTTCATTAATAAATTAACGGTTGAGGCAGGATACCCTAAAAAGTTAGTAAATCAGTTGTATAGAAAGCGAATAAAACAGTTAAATAATATTCCGAATGCACAAAAAACCCCTACCCAATACACTTTTTCTATTCCGTACAATCAGGGCATTTCAAATAAAATAAAAAATACAGCTAGCAAATTTAACTTAAACATACCAATAAAACCCAACCCTAATATATTTCAACTTATAAGAAGCGATAAAGATCCTATCCCCCCCACTGAAACGGCTGGTATTTATAAAATCCCCCTCAAAAATCAGGAAAACAGAGAATACAATTATATAGGTGTCACTAAAAGAAAAATAAAAACCCGGATTAAAGAACACCAGAACGATATTAAATTTAACCGTAACACTACCACTTTGGCTAAAAATTATCTTGAAAATAATACTAAAATCGAATTTGAAAATGTAAGAAAACTAGCTAATTACAATAATCCCACCTATGCATACCTAAGAGAGAGCATCGAGATAGCGCATAACCCTGACGTCATTAACGACCACGAATCGGCGGAGGTAAATGAAATCTGGCGGCACCTACTCGTCAATAAAAGAGAAGATCAACTTGACAGTGACTGCCATCCACGGAGTGCAGACGGCACTGCTGAAGAGGGGGATCCCCTTCGAAAAAAGCTTTTCTGCCATGAAACGAAGTAATGTAAGGTACCAAATTCTTTTTAATATAAGGATAATCAGTTTCAAGGAGTGGAGTGGGTAAAAACATTCTGAAAATTTGAAACGAAAATTTAAATAAAAGCTTTGAATTGCTGATAAATATTTTTAACAGCTTTAAATGAAGACATTAGCCAATTGGCACAGGTAAAATTATTCCAAAACATATTTTAAATTCTTTTTTAAGTATTTTTTTTTTTTTTTTACAATAATTCATATTTAATTCCTTACTCTACAGTCTGCCTTTATAACGTTAAGCATAAAAGATGGTAAATTCCTCTTAGAAACCACACCAGATTATTTGTGTTAACATATGAATTCATTTGCTGTTTTAAAACAAATCATTATTTTACATTCATTATTTCAGAGTTATTTCTTTAATATAACGCCTTTTTCGCAAATTTATATATATATATATATATATATATATATATATATATATATATATATATATATATATATATATATATATATATATATATATATATATATATATATATATATAAAATATATATATATATATATATATATATATATATATAAAATATATATATATATATATATATATATATATATATAAAATATATATATATATATATATATATATATATATATATAAAATATATATATATATATATATATATATATATAAAATATATATATATATATATATATATAAAATATATATATATAAAATATATATATATATATATATATATATATAAAATATATATATATAAAATATATATATATAAAATATATATATATATATAAAATATATATATATAAAATATATATATATAAAATATATATATATATATATAAAATATATATATATAAAATATATATATATAAAATATATATATATATATATATATATATATATAAAATATATATATATAAAATATATATATATAAAATATATATATATAAAATATATATATATATATATATATATATATATATATATATATATATATATAAAATATATATATATATATATATATATATATATATATATATATATATATAAAATATATATATATATATATATAAAGAAATAAATTAAATTAAAAGCGGATCGCTAAATTTTAGTTAAAATATCATAATTCTTAATTTAAAAAAATTACTATTTCAATAGCTATTTCACTAACAAGGAAAGTATGAATCAGTAAAAATCCTATTGAAATAAAACCAAGCGTAAATTATAGAACATGGTCGAAACCATAGGGTAGAGTGCAAAATTAGCGCAACCCTCCCTCCCTCATAGATCGAAATACGACCATGATAGGCTGAGTTATTTCTATAAAAGCCAACAAAACGCAAGTTGAAGCAGGGTAAGGTGGCGCAGTGTTAAAGCTTTGTTTCGTAAATAGTAGGTACTGAGATAGATTCCCATCAAGGGTGTTTTGCCTTTTATTGCTTTTAACACTTTCCAAGAAGGCTGAAATGTGTTAATGAATTCGGTGTGTACGTCTGTTTGTCCACTCTTTAACTCCCATAAATATTGATGAAATTTCTTGAAACTGATAAATGTTATTCAATTTCACAATTTAATTTTTCATATTCAAAATGGAGTGAATAGCTCTACTGGTTTGTGCACAGGGACACCCAAAAGCATTCCAAAATATTGTGTTCTATTAGAGGTATTTATAGAAACCATATTTGAATACCGTTACTTTACACAAATTGTAATAAATTTGAGATATGTTATTTAAGTTCACTATTAAATATTCCTATTGAAAATGGAGTAAATATCATCATTCGTTTGAATAAAGTGACCTCCGAAGTTATTCCAAAGCACTGCGTTCTATGAGAGATATTTCTATAAACCAAATTTTAACAACTCTATTTTGCCCCAAATCTTAATGATATTATTGGGTGAGTGCAAAAGTTCTACCCGTTTTTATTACCCATAAAGAAGAGCAAGTAAACTCAAAATGAACAGACCCTATTATTGTGCATGATTCACATTGCTATCTATGATCTCTTGCCATTTTTCTGGTAGGAGATGAATCACACGGCGGTAAAATCCCGGCGGTTTCGAGTAAAAAATGTCTTGGATGTCAGTTTTCACAGCATCAAGATCATCAAAGGTTTTCTGACTAAAGGGATTGTTCAACGCACGAAATAGGTGATAGTCAGTTGGTGCCAAGTCCGGAGAATAGGGAGGGTGAGGAAAACCTCCCAACCAAAGTCTAGTAACTATTGGCGAGTGATGACAGCAGCATGGGGCCTGACATTGTGATGAAAGATAACACCTCGACGATGGGTGAAACCTGACCGCTTTGCTACCAAATTTGAATGAATCCAGTCTAACTGTAGACAGTAGAAGGCAGCATTGATGGTTTGTTGAGTGGCAGGACCTCCTAGTTAATTATTTCCTGCAAATCCCACCACACACTCAATAACACCTTCTCGGGATGGAGTTCAGCTTTCGAAGTCGATGCATGCGGATCAGAAGGGCGACATACAGTCCTACGCCACTTTACGTTACGGTACATAACCAACTTCTCATCTCCTGTCACAATTAGTGTCAAGAATGGGTCCTTTTTGTACCGGGAAAGCAAGGAAACACAGGTGATGATTTGGTCATCCCGTTGATTATGTGGAACCAAACGATTCAACTTAACCAGCTGTTTCTCGCCCGTTGTCCGGTGTACGTTGAAGATCTCCGCTAATTCTTCCATGGTTGGGTTCAGGTTGTTCCTTACGACTTGGTCAATATCATCGTCTCCAACATGTGATGGCCGTCCACCCTTAGCCTAATCTTGGCAGCTTCTGTCTCCTTCTCTAAATTTACGAAACCATCGACGACATGTGCTTTCGTCTATTGCATCCTCCCCACAAACTTGTCAAACATTGCGACATGCTGCAGCTGCCGAACTCTTTTTATCGAACTCGTTTATTAAACAATGTCTTATGTTACTTCTGGCTTTCCATGTTACACCCTCTTTTTTTTTTTTTTTTTTTTTCAGAGAATTAACTTTGTGAGATACGATGCATGTGAGGCATCCACATGTTTGATTCGCCGACGATTTGCGTCATTACATTGTCATATGTGACGTCAAATCCATTGCAGGTTTGTATATACAAAAACGGGTAGAACTTTCACACTCACTCAATAAAATGTTATTCGTATGTACCAAAGAATTCTTTCCATATAATACAGTATGATTAGCATTATGTTTACAGGGCAACCCAAAAATATGGTGTTATATTGTGAAGAAATATTGGAAATTTGCTGGAATTGCATTTCCGTTTTTATCAAACCCTTTATCACTTTCTAAACGTTTTTATCACTATCCAACGATGTTGAAAAGTGTTAATGATTTTGATTTGTCTAACTGTGTGTCTGACTGTCCGCTTACTAACTCCAATAAATATTCACGGAAAGTTTTGAAACAGATATGTTATTCAAGTTCACTATCAAATGTTCCCTGTAGAAAGTGGAGCGAATAATTTCACTAGTTTGTGTACAGGGACACTCGAAAGTATTCCAATGCATTTCGTTCTATGAGAGATATTTCTATAAACCAAATCTTAATTACATTACTTTGCACAAATCTTAATGAAATTGAAATTTATCATTTATATGCACAACAGAATGATTTCTACAGAATATAGTAGGATTAGCACTAGATTTACAGTGTCATACAAAAATATTCAGTTACACAGAAGACTTTTATTGGAAATTTACTCAAATTGCATTTTCGTTTACATTAAGCGATTTAACACTTTTTATCATTTTAAAGTGTGAATATGATTTCAATTTGTGTATATATCTCTTTGACTGTCCATCTGTCTGTCTGCCTGCCATCAGAGTTTGTAAATATTTTCCGAATTTTTATAAAATTATGTTATTCAAATTTACTATGGAATGGTCCCTATTTAAAATTGATTTAATAGATCTTTTGCAAATGGTTTGTGTACAGGAACATAAAAAAAAAAAAAAAAAAAAAAAAAAAAAAAAAAAAAGAGAATGCATTACACTTTATGACACAGTTTTATAAATTACATCTAAGGAACTTTCTATCGTTAAAATCATAAAGAAATTGACATTTATTGGTAATATGCTAAAATGATGTTCTTTATAAAATGTTTTTTTTTTTTAACCTTCAGGGATCAGGAATATTAGGGCTACACTAAATTATTCAGATATATTAAGGGCTGCAATTAGAATCTAAATGCCATGTTTCCTTTTCTGTTAGAAATTTTAAATAATTTCTAACAATGATTAAGAATGATTAGGATTTCAATAAGTCTGTCTATATGCCTTTCAGAACTACTGTCTGTCCATTGTGTGATTAAAAGAAATATTTTATGTAGAAACACTTTTATTTAATTCAGGTAAAATTTCGTTAAGTATTTGTGCTAGTTTTTCATGAAAATTTTTAATTATTTTTTATCGACGTCACTAATAGCATGTATTGATCGTCATCTCATGTCGTTAATTTATGTAGTTTTTTGCATGAGAAAACTTGAATGAACAACAGCTGTTGTTGCTTAACTATTTCTCCTCACATTTAACTTTTTTATCAGATTTTCTTAAAGAACTGTTGAATTTGATGGTGTCACAAGAACTGACATCAAAATAGACCACAACGACAAACATTCTTAAAATTATTTTAGTAATTTGTAATTAGTTTACTTTTTAAAATTTCAAAAATTTGGGCAAAAATGAATTTTACAAATTTAGTAATCTCGATTAAAAGTAAAATATTTAATAAAATGTTCGTAATGAACTATATTTCAAGTGAACAATATTGTAATGCAATTAATTGTAATCGTTCCTATGTTTCTTTTTCTCATTATAAAAAATGCTTATACATTAATTCTCTAATTTTAATCATAATCGTCGTAAATTAGAAACTATAACTTCAAACATGATTTTTTTTTGTTTGTATATATAGAATAAACTAATATTTTGTTAATTTGTATACTAAAAAAAAAAAAAAAAAGTGCAGTGTCATCTTAACATAATATTTTCTAACGCGGACCAGAAACGATAAAATGGTGACAATGAAATACGAGAAGATTATAAAAAAAAAAAAAGCAATATTTAAGCACACGGATTCAACTCATTTTCAAAAAAAAAAAGACATTTGCCTGATGAGATAATTTTATAGAACAATTTATTTTTAAAATTTGCATGTTTTTACAACCTTTGCAAGTGTCATTTTAAACCTAGCAATACTTTAAACATACAAACAAAATATGGACTTTTGTGTCATAAATTGACTAAAAAAGCAACGTTAAGAAGTATAATCAAAATAAGTATTAAGTTTTTTTTTAACCAAAAAATATACCAAAATTAAAAAAATAAATCGAAAGGGCCCTCCAACATGGCAGGAAAATTTTAAAGTCGCCGTAGGGGTTCTATACTAATGCTTTCCTGTCTGGGGAAGTATGAAAACTGATTCGTCAAACATGAATTTTATTTTAAAAATTTTCTTTGAATGATTTTAGGTTAACTATCATTAGCGTTTCACCCCCCCCCCCCAAAAAAAAAAAAAAAAAAAAAAAAAAAAAAAAATACAAAAAAAGAAACATCTAAAGAAACATCTCAAAGAACATCTAAAAGACCATCTGTTCGTCTAAAAGAACATATGAATTACGTCCGCAAACAAGAAACCAATAAATCGGCTATTTCTAAACATTGTGGGAGGAAAATCATAATTTTAAATTTAATTCAGCTAAAATAATTTGCAGACCTAAATCCATTCATGAACTCGATTTCTTTGAAGCTTTTCATATTTATAAAAATTTTAAAAACCTTGTAAATTGTGATTTCGCTGTTCCCTATTTGTCTGACTGTTGGAAATTTTACATTCAGTCAACATTTCCTTAATTTTTCTACTGTTTACACAGCTACAAATTCCTTAATTCCTATTGGCCACACTCCCCACCTCTTCCGTAATCCTATTGGTTGAACTAAATCCGGTCCCTCTCCTATATATTCGAGCACTTCTCCAGATTCAGAATTCATTTTGCACTGAAGACGGTACGCTTTAGGCTACCGAAACAGCTGTATGCACCTCAATGTTTCTTTGGCGTTTCTGACGTAGTAGTTTATTCCTGTTTTAATATTCCAACGCCAAGTCTCCTGCTATTATCTGCTATAATTGCTTGTACCTGAAACTGTTTTTCTGCGTGATTACATGCAAAACTAATTCCAGTAATATGTTTTGAAAAATTTTCCAAAATGTATGAATAAAATAAAATAAAATACTTGTTATGAACTTGCCAACAAATTTCGAGATAATAACGTATTGTTGACACATTTTGCAGAATTAGTCTCTTCAATTATCTAAACTAAATTGCAACGTACGAACATGAAAGTTATGGAGCAATGCATACATATTCTTTTAAAACTGAAATGGGGGGGGGGGGGGCATTATTATCGATATGATGCAACAATATGGTATTTTCAAGTGAAGTGGTTATAATCGGACAATGTTATGAAATACGTAAAGTGTTAAGTAACTTTTCTCCTCAAGAACCTAACGTACAGGAAGGTTGGTCTCCCCATCAGCCCTCATATCATTATGGTAACTGCCAATCCAAATATCTCCCATAACAAAAACATTAACTCTCATAAATTATTTAAATAATGCATGAAAAAAAATTTTCTAATAATGCTAACCTAGTTCCTCCATCAAACATCAAAATCATGCAGATCAACCTGAACAATTGCAAAGCGGCTAACTCAGCAGCAAAAGATTTTTTGGAGAAAAACTCCTTTGATATTGGGCTGCTGTAGGACGCTCATAGCACTGCAGATGGTCGTCTGTATGATTTTCCAGCATCCTGGGCAGTTTTCTCTTCACGCAACAAAAATGCACACATTGTCTTAAGGTCATCACATTTTATTTACTCTCACCTTTTCACCGGAGGCAATTGCATATTCATTACACTAACGTCAAGTGAAGGCGAGGTATTCTTAGGCAGCGCATACGCAGCCCCGTCGTCTGACTTTGATCTTTGTCTGGAAGAATGGCAACATCTTATTACACACAAGGCACTCTTCCTCTGCGGCTGTGACTTAAATGCAAACTCCCCTCTTTGGTGCTCGCCTCGTGAGGACACTAGGGAAAGCCGCTTAATAGAACATATTATTACACACAACTTATGTCTAGCAAACATCGAAAATTCATCACCGACATTCCAAAAACACGGAGCTTTGGGCTGGCCAGACTTTACTCTAGTCAACCCAGAAACCTTCAGTAAGATTAACAACTGGTCAGTGCTAGATGTCTTCAATAACTCTGATCACAATTACATAACATATTCAATAAACACAACTCCACAATTAAAAACCCGCACTCTCTTCTCAACACAAAGAGCCAACTTTACCAAATTCAATAGACTCATAAAATTTAACGAACACTCATTACTACATCAACTAAATGACATAGAATCGATAACACAACTGGACACTTTCACAGAGCATTTCATTTCAACAATAAAAGAAGCAGCTAGCGCTTCACTCCGGTTGAGATCAGTACGACGTCACCACATCCCTTCTTTCTGGTCCCCCCAACTTAAAACGCTACGCAACAGACTCACGGCTTTAAGACGGAAAACTAAACATATACCAATATCAGAATCGCAAGCTCACAAAGAATTAATTAAGAGACTTGCAGCGCAATAGAAAAAACAAATTAACTTAGCCAAACATGCTGCGTGGAAGACCTTCTGCTCTTCGCAGACGAATATCTTTGGCACAGCACAAAAATTTTATTCGCAAAAGTACTTTACTCCTCATGAAATAATGTTACAAAGGTCTCCTGGTCTTTCCTCTAAACAAAACAACCTTGTTTTTCTTGCGCAGCAAATTTTCGGCCTATCAACATTTCCAAATTCTGCGAGCGTTCCCATTGTTTTCTCCGCGCAGGAGGACAAAGCCTTTACGAAGGCGGAAATCCACACCGCGCTTAAAAATTTTAATGACAAAAAAGCACCAGGTCCAGACGGCATAGATTTTAAAATTTTAAAATAAGTTAACAAATGCATCCCTAATATCTTACACATCTGGATAAATCTCTGTCTAGACTATAATCACTTTCCTAAAGTTCTTCGCCAGGGCCAAGTTGTATTTTTCCTGAAACAAGGGAAGTCACCTTCTGAGTCAAAATCATATCGCCCGATCTGCCTTCTTCCAACCCTAGGAAAATCGTTGGAAAAATTAATTGTTGTCCGACTTAATTACTTTTTGGAATCTAACCAGCTCTTAAATGAACGGCAATTTGGGTTCAGAGAGGGCAGATCTTGCGAACAGGCCTTAGAAAAAATTTTGTCTTCTAGTGCCCTCAGTTACAATACTGATCAATATACAACTTTAGTTTCCCTGGATATCCGAGGGGCATTCGACAATATCAAATGGCCCCACATTCTTAACTCCCTATCAAAAATTGAATGTCCGAGAAACTTGGCGGAAGTCATCCGATCGTACTTATCTGAGCGTTCCATCTTAATCGACTGGGGTTCAGGCTCTAGTGTGCACAGTCAACAGAAAGGTTGTCCACAGGGCTCGTGTCTCGGCCCGGTCCTGTGGACACTCATTGCTAATAACATACTGAATTCTATGAGCTCACAAGGCTTTGAATTATTTGCATTTGCGGATGACTTCACGTTAATTCTCTCGGTCAAACGCAGAAAAGATCTGGAGACCTTAGCTCAGGATGCCTTCACTGCTTTTTCCCAGCTGCTCAAAGACCTAAACCTTGAACTTTCACCCAATAAAACTCAATCTTTAACTTTCTCCAAACCACGTATACTGAAGAGAAAGAGATGAGGTATGAGGGCAAAAGTGTAAAACATGTCGATCACTTGATAATTTTAGGACTAACAATAGACAAAAACCTTAACTGGATTGAACATTTAAACTCACTTAAAATTAAACTTCTTATACATTATCATAACTCGTGCAAATTAATGGGTAAACAATGGGGTATAAGCACCAAAATGTTAAAAACATGGTATCTAACAAGAGTGGAAAAAATCGTTACTTATGGGGCGGGAATCTGGGGAGGTAATCTTTCAGAAACAGCTATAGGAAAATTAAATTCATTGCAAAGGATGTTCCTCTTGCAACTGTCACGGGGTTATAAAATTATCTCCACTGATGCCCTCCACGTCATCACCGGTGTTCCTCCTTTTCACCTCACTCTGAATTACGAACACAACAGAATAAACGTACTACAACTAAGAAACAAAGACCTACAGAAAATTCTATTTCCAAATGAAGAAATTCAACTCAAAATGGGCAGCTGGTTCATACACCCAGCAGAGGACTTTACGCATACATTAATTAATACTAATATTAACTCCTTCTCTCCTACAGCCCCTGTGGCGATATATACAGATGGATCTAAGACAGACCATGGTGTGGGTGCCGCATTTTGCGCCTTTGTTGACGGGGGTCTTGGTTCATCAGTGGTCCTGTAGGCTTGGGGACTGTAACACTGTTTTCCAGGCTGAGATTTTCTCTATCAGCCAAGCAATTTCTTGGTCAATTTCTTATTTTACCAATTCGAAAATTTATATCTACAGTGACAGTCTCTCAGGTCTTCAGGCTCTGGCTCGCCACAGGAGTAACCATCCTATTATTTAGAAAATCAAATTAAATCTCCTGTCTAAGCCCGAGACTTTCTCTTTAGCTCATGTCTCCGCTCACAGGGGTGTCGCGGGCAATGAAATGGCAGACCTCTTAGCAAAAACTGCCACTAAAAAGGAAGCAGTGGTTTCGTTCTGGCCCTCCCCCCCTCTTACATCAAAAGATGTCTTAAAGCACGACTAAAGAAAGAATGGCAGATATACTGGGATACATCTCCTAAAGGTAGATTTACGTTTAACCTCCTCCCAAAAGTTTAAATTATAACTTTGACCTTTCCCCAGCCATAACAGCCTTCTTAACGGGCCATGGCCCGTTCAAATAACATCTCTTCAAGTTTCGTTGCTCGCGCACTCCACAATGTGAGTGCGGCGCTGAGGGTAATGCAAATCATTACTTTTTCTCATGCCCACTAACTCTTGATTGGCGTATCCTTAACCCACCTAATAAACCTAACGACTGGCTTTTTAATATCGTTACCCGGCTTCCCCTACGTCAGAAACTAACCAGAATCTATAACTTCTTAATGCATCTTTCCAATTTGACCGACTAATTTTTCAATCTTCCAAGGCAGTTACCAACTTTTCTCTTGGAGGACCATACAATTTTTCTTCACAAGCTTTTCCATGCGAGGGATCAAGGCTCCGTTCTTCTTTTCATATTCTTGTTCCTTGTCGCCCTCTGTTGTGTGAAAGTTCCGCTTTGGCGACCTCTGTAACCTTTTTTTTTTTTTTCTGTTTATGCAATAAACAACGGAGGAGGTTTAACCTTTAGACACGGGCTCTTTTGAATCACCACAGTGCCATCGGAGCCCCTCTCTAAAGGTTGAAATCGCTCAAAACCGCTGCATAGTGGTGAGCGGCCACCTTCCGTCTTAGAATCTTAGAATAGACGTCTCGTGTTAGAAATAAATTGTGTAAAGAGCCCAATAATGAAACAATTTTTGTTGATATCCCTTTATGATAATTTGCAATGCTTAAAAAAAAAATATATATATATATATATACACACACAACATGTAGATTCTTCATCTTCCAGTAAGATTCTGAGGTCCAGTCGTATAAATTTAGTATACACGTTAAGAAATTTTTATTTTCGTAGATACGTCATTTTCAGAGTATAGTAAAAGGGATTACTAATGTGGTCCAACTTGAGTGAAAAGAACTTTCCCGGGACAAATTTCTCATACTTTAACATTAACATTGCGTTTTGTATTATTAAATAGTAGAACAGAATGACTTCTTTGAAACTACTGTAGTCAGTTTTTGATAGGATCATTGAGTTTCTTATTTTTTCCCAAATAGATTTCTGTTTTCTTTTATGTTAGATGCAGTTCACTTGACATCAGCAAGAAAAAGTGTAAAATTAGGTTAAAGACAGCTATTACTGTGATTAAATTAGATTTTGCGAAAACCTAAGCAGTTACATTTACAAAGAAAAAAAAAATATTTCCATGTGTAACACTATACCAATATTTAATGAACTTTTGTATTGTCATGCTTGAAATCGCTATGTGAATAGATAATTAAGCTAATGAATAAGATAAAATAAATTTCAACCCAAAGCAAGGTGTCAAAAACAGTACCATTAATGTATTGAAAATATTGTTTATACTTAAACATTTAAAAATTACTTCTGTTTCTTGCGAAATAAATTCGCCAAGAACTGAATTGAAAATTAAATTCTAATTTAGTTTAGCAGAAATTGATGTAGATCTCCCTGTGAAATGGAGGACCAAACTGTTATTAGTGGAGCAGGCTTCAAAAGCTACCGTTTGCGAATTTCGGTCTTGCAATGAGAGGTTTATTATTATTATTATTATTATTAATATTATTATTACAAGGCATAATCTAGTAGTATAGTGTGAGACTATATCATGTTTTGGCATTTTACTAAATACCATATGCAAATTATAATTTCTTGATTAGCGAAAAGAAAGTGATGTCACTGAATCTATTTTAACAGGTACTGTATAAAATATCAAAATTTAATTTTGGAATTTATAATATAGGAGGGGGAAGAAATTTAAAGTAAAAGTTTGCGAGGTTTCTATTAATAACCTTGGTGGAAATATTGTTAAATATGGTATACGATCTGTTGAATTGAGTGATAAAGAAATCTTATTAATAAACTATGTATATATATATATAATGAACTATAAGATTTACTAAGTAAATATGACTATATATTCATAGGCATGCAAATATTTATTATATTTCTTATTCGATTATGTGTGTGTATATATATATATATATATATATATATATATATATATATATATATATATATATATACTGTCTTCTGTATTTAATAAAAGAAACATGCATATATTACCCCAGTAGCGCATAACGTTGTTTTAACGTTGTTACAACTAATTTTTCATTTTTCAGACTTATTTGTAACACTTTAACAACGTTGTATACTACTTGGGATACCCCTTTGAGAGATGTAGAATGCGATTTGACTTTTTTTTTTTTTTTCTGACCGAGTATCTCTCTCGCTCTCTCTGTGTGAAAATATTATGTGGTAATTCTGTCTCAGAAACCACTGAACAGAACTCCATGTATATTGCTGTGTAGTTGCATTTGTTTTATAAATTAATGCGTCTATTAACTTTTTGTGAAATTCGCTCAGAAAATGGAGTTGATATCCGAAATTTTTAAATTTTTAGCGTAATGGTATAAGTAAAATTTCCTACAAATAAGCACAGGGAGAATTATGTCCAACTAATGAGTGTGAAATATCAGTAGACAATTATTTATAATACTAATTTCTAAGTTTTTTACTTTCCGAACACTATAGTGAGGAAAGTATTGTAATCATGTCAAAAATCCGAATTCGAGATTTTGATGTTTCTATACGTTTTGAGGTCCCCTGAGTCCGTTTTCACTATTCTTACGATGATGTATGTGTGTGTGTGTATGTATGTGTGTATGTCTGTGAGTGAACACGCTAGCGTCTAAACGCTTTGTTCGATTAACCTGAAAGTTGGTACGCATATTGTAAGTCACCATAGTACGAACCCTATAGATTTTGGTGAATCTAGCACTTATAGTTTTTTTACAGGGACACAAAGAAAAATTCTTTATCATTATGCCTATGGGGCCAAATTTTTAAAAGTGTGATAGCGTCTAAACGCCTTATTAATCTGAGCAAAAAATTTGTACACATGTTATAGATCACAGTTGAACTAACTGTATAGATTTTGGTGAATCTAGCACTTACAGTTTTTTTTACAGGGACACAAAGAAAAATTCTTTATCATTATGGCCTATGGGACTAAATTTTTAAAAGTACGATAGCATCTAAACGCCTTATTGAATTGAGCTGAAAATTTAAATGAGTATCATAAATCACTGTTGCACTAACTATAAGCATTTTGGTGAATCTAACATTTATAGGTTTTTACAGGGACACAACGAAAAATTCTTTATCATTATGATCTATGGGCTCAAAGTTCAGTAGCGTTAAATAAAACATCATGTAATATATGAAGAAAAATACTCAAACACTCTATTATGGTTTTCTCTCTTTTGTTTGTTTAACTCCTCTTTCTTTACTTTATCTACAAAACTGTTAATTACTCAATGTTCGGAAAGTCGAGTGGAGTCACTCCAGATTTTTTTTCTTTGAGAAGTAGAAGCAATGCATCATTGCAAGGGTAGTAAACATCCCTTCTGACGGGGTCAAATTTGCAATATGGGTATCTTTGAAAGGAACTCGTAAATACCTTTAAAACGAAAGGTAGAATCATGTATCGGTGATAGGTATAAACAAAATAATCTTTCTTTTTTCTCTTTTTAAGAAAGCATATTTTTTAAAGATATTGCTGTAGAGCATAAAATACACTTTCTTTTGAGTTTAGTGCAATACTTTAGTGAAAATAAATCGTCTGCATTACTTATAGACGATAATTTTAATAAGTAATAAATGTCTTTAATAAATTATTTCTTCTGAGTGAATTTTATAATAAATTATAGAAGAAAGTCTTGTGATGGCCCCAACATTAGAGTGCATTTCTAAACTCATAGATATTCCAACGCATTGTGTACATCCTCCATTTTTTATTCATTTTATATTTTAAATATAAATAATAGTAATTTTATAGCATGATTTATAATATACCCTTTATGTTACCCATATTATCTCCATTATATTACTATTAAACATGTTACCCATAGAAGTTGTGAAACCACACCTCTTATGTACTGAGAAATATATATATATATATATATATATATATATATATATATATATATATATATATATATATATATATATATATTGCATACGAGTTATTTCCTTATAAAATTATACCATACTTCAAAAAATATCTGGAGGTAGAATTATCTTCTGGACAGAAAAACAATAAAAAATTATGTTTGCTTTTAAATAAAACAGTTAGCTGAATATATATTCGAGGAATCTATAGAAATATGAATATCAAAAATATGCAAAATCCCTATTCTTTGAAATGCAAATGTGTATAAAATGTCAGAGAATCTTTTCAAATACATCTCTATACATCTACTAAAATCTTTTAGGTAGCACTTTTTTACCGGCCATATTTGTAATTTGTTAAATGACTGTATTGTAAAAATTTATTTAATTATTTATTTTTTATTTATATATGTAGAAATTTATTAAGTGATACAGAGCACTTACATTTGTATATAAGGATAATTTCAAATTAAAATGTATGTAATGATAATTTTAAAATCATTTTTTTTTTCTTTGAAAATCGTAAGCACTTGGATACTATTCATTCTAATTTTTAAAGCATTTATGTGTAATTTTCCTTGTTTATTTCAAATATATCTGCATAAATATATTGAGAACTCTTGACTATTACTTTAAAAGTCCTGGTGTTTTACATATTTTTACTTCTTAAAGTAAACTAGTTATTTATTTTACAATATCTTAATATATATAAATCTCGTGTCACAATGTTTGTCCTCAATGGACTCCTAAACCACTTAACCGATTATAATAAAATTCGCACACCATGTGCAGTTCGATCCAACTTGAGAGATAGGATAGTTTAAATCTCAAATTATAGTCGCAATTTTAATTTATTGCTAATTATTTGTTATAATTTCAATATTTCATTATTTCAATTTCTAATTATGATTAAATTATTTTGAATACATCATTCGAAAGATATTTTAAAGTTCTTTTAAATTATCGAAAGTTTTCACCAGATTTACACGTTTTGAGGTGTCCTGAATCAGTTTTCTTTTATATCTCAGAAATTAATTTAAAAAAATTTCATAAGTAATACATCATTTGAAAGCTTTGTTGACTTGATACACATTTTAAAGTACTTTTACATTATCGAAAATGGAATTCGAGATTTCACCCGATTTACACGTTTTGAGGTATCCTGATAAGGTTTTTTTTTTTTTATCTCAGCTACTAATTAAAATAATTTTATAAGTAATAGATCATTAGAAAGCTTTTTTTCATTTGGAATCGAACAGTGGATTACAGAAATTTCTACCGCCAGATGGCGCTGTAATACATTCAAATTTCAATATTTCAATTTCTAATTATGATTAAATTATTTTTAATGCATCATTCGAAAGATATTTTAAAGTTCTTTTATATTATCGACAGTTTTCACCAGATTTACACGTTTTGAGGTGTCCTGAATTAGTTTTCTTTTGTATCTCAGCTACTAATTAAAATAATTTCGTAAGTAATACATCATTAGAAAGCTTTTCGAACAGTGGAATACAGAAATTTGTACAGCCAGATGGCGCTGTAATATTTTAAAATTTCAATATTTCAATTTCTAATTATGATTAAATTATTTTTAATACAGCATTCGAAAGATATTTTAAAGTTCTTTTAAATTATTGAAAGTTTTCACCAGATTTACACGTTTTGAGGTGCCCTGAATCAGTTTTTTTTTGTATCTCAATTATTAATTAAAAAAATTCATAAGTAATACATCATTTGAAAGCTTATTTTAGTTGATACACATTTTAAAGTACTTTTGCATTATCGAAAATGGAATTCGAGATTTCACCCGATTTACACGTTTTGAGGTGTCCTGATTAGGTTTTCTTTTGTATCTCATCTACTAATTAAAATAATTTCATGAGTAATACATCATTTGAAAGCTTTGTTGATCTGGAATGGAACAATAGATTACAGAAATTTCTACCGCCAGATGGCGCTGTAATATTTTTAATTTCAATATTTCACATTCTAATTATGATTAAATTATTTTTAATACATCGTTCGAAAGATATTTTAAAGTTCTTTTACATTATCGAAAGTGGAATTCGAGATTTCACCTGATTTACAATTTAAAGTGTCCTGATCAGGTTTTCTTTTGCATCTCAGCTAATTCAGTAAGACCGTTCAAAATTGGTATATGCAAGTTAATTAGGAGGGGCTGGAACGGTGGGGAAGGAATAGGCGCGCAGCGCGCATGGGTTTGGGACCCGGTGCGAGTTTTTACCCGATGATAAAAGATTTTTTTTTAATTTAATTTTCTTAATAAAAGTTTGAGTTTAGAAGGAATATGCGTGTACAGCGCACGTATATCCTCAAACGTGCGCGCGCAGCACGCATGGGTCTGCGCTGCCGAAGGCAGTGGCGTCCCGGTGTGAGTTTTTACCCGATGCTAAATGATATATTTTTTAATTCCTTTTCTTGAGAATGAAAGTTTATGAGTAATAACATGGAATTTTGAGAAGTCATAAGGATGGTGAAGGAATACTTGCGCGCAGTGCACGGGTCTACGATGCCGAAGGCAGTGGGGACCCGGTGCGACATTTTTCCTGATCAGATTTTTTTTTCTTTTTTTATCACATGATAAAAATTAATGCAATTTTGAGAATTCATTAATTATTGTGATTCATTTAAAAATAGTGACCAGCGAAGCGGGCGTAGCCTGCTAGTATATATATATATATATATATATATATATATATTTCATTTATTTATTTTATTTATTTAAAAAAAAATTAAAATATGCTAATTTCATAACTACCTGTTGCAATATGCATAATATTTATATCCTACTTTTTAAAAAATTAAGATTGTAGTTAAATTTTTAAATTCTCAAAAATGAAAATATGTGTCTTTCTATAATACAAAATGTTTAGGATTTGGCAATTTATTTTTCAAAGCAAATTATTTAATATTGTATAATAATAATAGAAATAAAAATCAGTCTCTGTGGCATAGTCATACTTACTAGACTACAATATGACTGTCATAAAATACTTATATATATATATGCATATATTATAATTTATGCAGTTCAACAGGTAACATTTATTTTATATGCTATTTATAGAATATTACAAAAATATCGATCTACAGAAGTTGTCAAAAATTATATCTTATGTCAAACAAAAACTAAAATTAGGAATATAATACTAAAATATATAATAAGGAATGCCAGAGAAGGACAATATACCTTATAATTGAAGAATATTAGGTTGGGAACAATGGCACCTTAATATAGATGAACAGAAAACTGAAAAAAAGTCTCTTTGCCGTTAGCAGTTAAACTGCTTATCACAGAGTTGTAATCTTTGCAGCTATCTAATACGAATTAATCACATTTTTAAAATTGTTATCCAACAAAAATACTGTTTTTAAATTAAATCAAGGTTTGTAAATAATAATCACTTAGCTCACTGTTCCCAGACACTGCTGTTATCGTTCCGAATTTCACTTAAAAAAAAAAAATAGTTTATGCTCATATTTGAAGAAAATGCAAAATGCGGATGGACTGGTACAGGGATGGCATGTATCGTGGTTAAAATTCATAGCTGACGATATAAATTTTAAAACGTTTGTCAGAAAATTTCTGTTGTGATATTTAGAGGTAAACGCATGTGTATAATGCAAATTACTCTTTCGTAGTGCTAAATGAGTCACTGATATCAGCCTTGGTAAATGTTTGACTTTTAGGTTATTTTGAAACAGTCGGAACCTCGCATCGTTTTCATATACACCACTTTTTTTACATTTTTAAATTACACTCTAAAACGTTTTCATAATTCATAATGCGTTTACATATAATCGCCATTATTCCGCGCTACAGGAATTCAAGCTTTCGTAAAGATGCCGGTTGGTGTCATACATCATTATTTGTCCTGTTGAACGAGAAACTGCATTACTGCACGTATTTAGCACTCTCCCAGTTGCTTGTTCTGTGTAAATGGATCTAAAAACATTTCAATTAATTTCAGATTTTTTAGCCTAATTAGGGCAGAATAAATTTTTATTTTAAGGAAATGGTTCATCAATTAATATCGCACAACATTTTTTTATTTTGAATTTTTTTCGAGTATTTACTCGCTATTTTCACATTTGATAAAATATGCTTAACGTTAAACACTATCGTGTATATAATAAATCTCTGGTACCTAAGCATTTTGTAATTGTTAGCTTTAATGGATCATATCTTACTTTATTGTGCATAAATAAAATTAATGTAGCTTTTTTTTTTCTCTGGTTTGCTCAGGGACCACACCATCAGTTGCAAAAAAGTCTGTCGGCAGTGGTATAAGTGGGGACGTAAGCCTCAGGAACTCCTGATGAGTCGATGTCAGCGACTCCTGGCACAGTAACAGAGCCGACGGCTGGGAGCTCCAGGCAGCTAACTGCAGCCGAACTGGAAATGGCTGCAGGACAGTTTCGTCCTTTTGGAAGAAGAAAGAGGCCGGGCCATAGACCTATTATAAGAGTGGACGGAGCGTTCCATTATTAAGGGAATACAAGAAAAGGTGCAAAGATAAAACCACGTGAATGTTGAAAAAGGTTACCTTTTTCTACATTTATCGCGTTATTGGCGATTTTTTGCTTTTAATATAAATATATATATTATTAATATTATTAAAAGATACAGCAAGCAAAACTAGTGTAAAACACTACAGATGCTAAAATATATTTTTACCTTGTTATTAACACTTTTGAACAAAGTTCAAAAGTTTTTATAACTTTGTTTGTCTATACTCGTTTTAACTCTCGTAAATAATCATGCACATTTTTGAAATAATATAAGATATAATATAGTTAAACTAATTCAATTTAGAGAAATAAGTATAGAAATTATAAGCATTTATAAAAATAATTACTTAAAAAGAACGAAATAATAAAATATTAAAAAGAATCTTACCTGTGAAATATAATCCTTATTTGACATAACTTCTAGGGTTTTTAAAGTACATCTAATTACTATTTCTAGCTATAAAATTCTTTTTAAATTCAAAACAATCTAACTTTTAAAGTGAAATAAAAATTTTAAAAAGAACTTTCAAAGAAAAAGGAAAAATATCGTCTGCTTAATAAAAAGTAGAGTTTAGAGCATGGCGAGTAAATTTCAATATT
This sequence comes from Salticus scenicus, assembly GCA_963930645.1. NCBI lineage: Eukaryota > Metazoa > Arthropoda > Arachnida > Araneae > Salticidae > Salticus > Salticus scenicus. The sequence continues at coordinate 42,458 of CAWVNO010001078.1, forward strand.
GGCTAGCTTGGCTTCTGTAGATCAACAATCACGTGACCTTTTTATGAGTTATCTTTGCACTCAAAAAGGTTGCCATTGTCCCGTCCACTCTTATAATAGGTCTATGGGCCGGGCCAGGAGTCGCGTGACTACGGAACGACAGCATCGCTTAGTTCCACTCCCAGGCTGGACCAGGTATGTATCTAGAAATACCTTTACTTATAATACTGGCGTTATAACTTGTTTAATGCGTAAATAGCTCAACTCTGTTTTTGTAAAAGAAAGATATAGTTTATTTAAGTTTATTTCAAAGTTACAAAAATATATAGCATATAATGCAGTTAATCCTCTTCGAATATAATGTAAAAACATTACGATAATTTTATTTAAATATATCCTTATTATTATTATTATTTTTTTTTTACTGCCATATGAATCTAAAATACTTTTTTAAAAATCCGAAAAATGAAATGGCTTTTTTGTAGTTGTAGGCGAAAAACCATTTTATTAAAAAATCTAAAATAAAACATTAGTAAAACATGCACAGTTTGTGTCAATTGATGTTTGAGAATTGTACTTATTTAATTAAGATCTTATAGCGGAAAATACAATGTAATCTGTCTCTTGGCTTTGATTAAATCTGAAATTATCTTAAATTAAAATATTGGATATTGTTTTTTATAATACTTTCGATATTTGGTACAAATGAAAAGTGTAAAACTAACATAAACAGAATGTAGGAATGAACTTTCATTTTTGATATTAATTTTGTAAGTACTTAAAATTGTATTATTAATTTTAATCTAGAGAACAAAAGTGTTTTTAAAGTATAAGTCTAAATGTAAGTATATATCTTCATTTTCGACTCTGTAAAAATTTACCAGACTATTTTTCTCTATTATTTCTACCTCTATTTTTTAATACGATAATATATAAACAAATATTTTAGTGGTACTATAATAAAAAAAATACTCTCATTATATTTTACATACATAGGGGTATATTAGAGAATACAATGTGTCAAAGGTTATGGCGAAAATAATTATTTTCTAGTTCCTTGTAGTTTAAAATAGAGATTTATATGCAACAACATTCTTATTCAAGAATTTCTGTTCATTTAAATAATTTGTATAAGTATTATTGGTGAATATGGAATCATTTAGTAAAATATTTCGGAGAATTATGTCCAGTAGATAAGATGCATTTTAGTTATAGTATTCAGCACTGCAATTGTTTTAAATTACCCTGCTCGACATTGAAAATGCAACACCAAGAAGGAATGATAATAACGGAATGAAATTTGTTGGACACATACATTATAGTAGGAAGAACAATTGATTAAAATTTCAGGAAGACTGGAGTAATATGTACTGAGAAAACAGTACATGAAAGCAGCGACCTCTGTGAGCAATAACAGCACATATCTGCCTAGGCATTGAATCGAACAGCGATTGGATGACATGTACAGGTAGAGCCCTTCATGAAGCTTCAACACGTGCCACAATTCATCGATCGAAGTTACTGGTGAGGGGTGAGGGGCCAAGTCGCTTTTCAATGTTTAAACAGTCATTTTAATCATTGAATGACATGCGAGATCAGGAGAACGTGCTTGCCAGAGCAACAGTCGAACACATTCTGTATCAAAGAAGGTCCGGACAATACAAACAACTTGCCGTCGTGCATTACCTTGCTTAAATTTTGCGCTACGGAGGCCTCGAATACAGGGCAGAAGGGCGGGCCTTAACTCATCAGAAACTTAATGACCGCTGTTCAGAGTGCCAGGAATACGAACATGAAGTAATCGAAACGTATCCAATGGGAACCCATAACATCATTGCAAATGATGGACAGTATGATGATGTCGAATCCCAGCTGGCAATGTGCATTATTCATAATGCCGTTAAATACTGATAAGGCAATCTTGATGCTGTAAACAGGATTGTGATTTGTCTGAAAAGTGACTTCATGCCATTCCTGCGTCCAGGTTCATCGTTGATCACACATTGATGGCGCCCATATCAGTGATGCAGTTTTGAGGGTAATCAGAATTTTGGTAGCCGCATACTGAGTCACCACCTGGATTGATGGTATGTGGTACCATTGGATACACGTCCTGGTTACCTCTTGTTTTCATTCCCGCCACTCTGAATACCAGCCATTACATTTCTGACGAGTTAAGGCCCCTAGCTCTGCCCTATGTTCAAGGCCTGCGAAGCGCAACATTCAAGCAGGTCAATGCACGACCGCAAGTTGTCCATATTGTCTGGACCTTCATTGTGTTCGACTGTTGCTCTGGCCAGTGCGTTCTCCTAATCTCGCACCAATGAAAATGACTGTTTAATCGTTGAAAAGCGACTGGCTCCCCACCACTTACCAGTAACTTCGATCGATGAATTGTGGCATCGTGTTAAAACTTCATGAAATTCTCTACCCGTACATGTCATCCAATCGCTGTTCGATTCAATCCCTAGGCAGGTATGTGCTGTTATTGTTCACAGAGGTCGCTGCTTCATGTGCTGTTTTCTCAGTACATATAACTCCAAATTTCCTGAAATTTTAATCAATTGTTCTTCCTACTATAATGTATGTGTCCAACAATCTTCATTCCGTTATTGTCATTCCTTCTTGGTGTTGCATTTTCAATGTCGAGCAGTCTGTTTACGATTGCTTCATCATGGTCAGAAGATACACATATATGGTAGATCGAAGAACGTTGGATGTTTGCTCCTGTTAGGGTCACACAAGGAGTAAAGTTTATTCTGTATGCCAATCTAAAATGCGCGGTCGAAGAAGCAAATACAGTCTTCTACCTCCAGGTGCTCCTTTCTTTGGACTAACAAAGCTACACATTTCCTCCTTATGAATTAGACGATAAATGAATTAGAATTAACATCGCCCGTCACAACAAAATCTCAACATATAACTCAACAATCTATCAAAAACCTAGATAAAACAGTTCTTTTAGTCAATTTATGGCTCGAAACCTACTTATAGACAATGTAGAAACTCATTATTTTCATTGTTTTTCGAAACCCTTGAAAGTGTATATTCAGTGTTTATTTTCACAATGACCTTAATGTTATTGACACTAAAACGTAATTCATGTCCCTCCATCTTGGATAATTGGCTTATGTGTCATAAATAAAATGCCTTAAAGCAGGGCTCTTAACGCTCCTAACATTTTATCAACATTTTATTTTATTTTTAAGATTATTTCCAATAAGTTTTTCTTGGATGTTTTAATGCTAAAGCATGTGTAAACAGTATATAAAAAAGTGTTGATTTAAAATAGGGGTGGAAATATAATAAAATCAGTGTAAATTTAAGAGCGATATGAAATCTGCTGAAAATGACATAAGGATATTTATTGTCAGCAGCAATATGGTTTATTTTGCTGTTTGTGGCATCTAACGAGAGTACCATAAGTCCTTTAGACATTTTGAAACTTCATAAAAAATTAAATAAAAATTAAAGTTAAACGTGGATTGCGAAAAAGTTATTCTTGTGAAGGAGGATATTTTTGTGGTAAAGGGGGAAAAAAATAAAGTTTAGTCGATAGATGGCGCTGTACGCAAGTAAATCTCACATTACCGTGAATAACTATACGTATTTGCATACAAATAAATCATTATTCTCTGTATCCTCCATCACTAGCAATTAAGAGTTTCCAAACAACCTACAACACAGCTAACTGCACCTTCAGGCGATGATAATTACGTGAGGAAAAACATCGCCAATAATGCTTTATCCACCAAGTCAGAATCGCATTTAAAACTTTCTATATGCCCAAGTAAGAATCAAAATAATAAATAAACTGTGTTAATCGTAAAACCGTGGAATTTTACACGACTCTTATTTGCATATTTCTCGTTAAGCTCTCTGTAGACGAAAAATTTATCAGTTTTTTTTTTTTTTTTTTTCTTGACTAATAAAACATCCCACTTTACGAGAAAAACATTTTCGCAAACCCCATACAATTTTATTATTTCCTTCAATTTTTATGAATTTTTTGAAAGTCTACGGACTTATTGGACACGCAGTACATTGAAAATCTCCGGAATTGAATTTTCCTGTGTCAATGTAACCTAGATTTTTTTTGCAGAAACCAACTATTTCTAATGGATGCAGGTTTTTTGAGATTGTCATCTTACATTCGTTCATAATAATCTCTGGATACTTATTCATGACAGAGGCGTGCAACATCTCAGTCACTGGAACCACTAGTCATTAAAACATGCATCTCTATACTTCACGAATGAAAACTTATTTCCTTTCAACATCATATCCATCTCTGAAATATCTTTAAGATTACAAATTGGCTTACAGTCTTGCAAAGAAAGGCTGAAGTCAAACAATTCTTTCTTTTTCTTTTCTTTCTTTCTTTTTTTTTTTTTTCAGAACTTGCTTAGAACTTTTCTTTCAGAAAAAACCTTAAATTAAGATGGATTGCATGGAAACTCCTCTTCCCCACTCACTACTAGTATAAGGGTATTAAATAGGATTTATCTTTAATCCTTTCGCAGAACAGAAAATCCTGTACCCTTCTTTTTCGCTTTTCCATCGACCATCTTCACTTAACAACAATAAAATGACCATATAGGGTGACCCAAAAGTCACAGAAAAAATATATATTATTCGAAAATGTACCTTCTATAGCTCTCTATGCGGTTTTAACTGATCTGTACTGAATATATATATATATATATATATATATATACGTGTGTGTGTGTATTAGAAAAATGTTAGTTAAATTTTTCCCCAAGATGCCTCGCTGTAACCGCAGTATCTTCTCACGTTTTAAAAAGATGTGTGCGATTAAATGATATTCCGAATACTGAAACTTTTTAAAGAGAATTTCCAATGGGCAATATCTTACTGTTACTCAGATGAAGTACGCTGGTCACATTGATCATTTATAATCTTACTTATGTTGCTGACTACATTGTGCCGCTGTAAAAAATGATTTTACCATTAAAGCACCACCTGATGAAGAAAATTAAATTATTTTTTTAATAAATATTTTGTTACCCCCAAAAATGACAATTCTTTTCGTATATTTCAGGGAAATTCGCCTAGTGCTACGGTCAATACTTTTTGAATATTATATATACATTTATTTTTTCAGAGAATTTAGTTTCACCTGGTATATATTTGCACACTACATAAAAAATATAAAATGTGTAAATTAACTTGAAATTTCTTAAGAGTAATTTTGAAACTTGATTCTTTATAGTTTATGAGAGATTAATTTATTTTTGATTGGCTTTTCCTATATACGTCTGAGAGAACTTCTATGCCATATTCTATATAAAACCTATCCTACATATAATATTAACAGTATTACTACCATGCAAACTAACAAATTTCTGCATGCCATTTTTTTTTTTTTTTTTTTTTTTTTTGTGTATGCAATTACTCACTATATAAAACTCAGTGAATAATTAAAAGAATGATTCCCTTACGAAGTTACCCATATATCCTTTTTAAACACATCTCTCATAGATCATATTATAATTCTTTTAAATGTGTTTGTGCGAAATCCCTCCGTGCTAATTGTATAATTCAATAACTATTTTGCATTCTTTTTTATTTACCAGCAACTTCTGGAACCGACTCCTCCAGAATGGCTGGAGAACACCATGATGCCTTTATCTGAGGTATGTATTAAAGCATAATGAAATTTGTTATCTTAAAAAAATCTAAGATTCACAAATTTTTAACAATGTCTGGTTATTTTTTTACAAAATTGAGTGTATACGTTTTGAATTAAAATTTGTATATTTCTCTTTTTTCTGTTTCATTTGAGGAACGTTAACAGTATTTCATGATACTGTATTTGTTGTGTTTATACTATTTAATATTATTATTATTATTATTAAAGTAATAATATTTTCAGTACTTATCTAAGACGCTTGTGAGTTGTGTTTCTGAACGATCTCATAAATGCCCTGTTGCAAAAAAAGTTTTAATTACACCTAATTGTGACTTCTTTTGTTAGGATATGTGGAACATTTCTACGTTTTAGAAAATAATCTCAAAGCAACATATTGAAACGTTTTGAATGTTTTCTACAGGAGTCACATTATTTTAAATACATTTCCTATATCTATTCACTAAGCGAACAAAAAAAAAAAAAAAAAAAAAAAAACTCATTTTGATCTTTTCCATTTTCCTTCTGTAATTGCTAATTTTATTGTTTCAAAAGTAAACTTTTGAACAGACTTTATTACGTTGTATTCCGCGTGCAATTTAGGATGGAGCCAAGTGTTAAAAACAAGTTTTAGTTGTTCGGAAAATTGTAATTTCAGCAAGTATTTCAAAAATGGCAAGAATAAGGCAATTAACGATACCACAAAAAATATTACTTTTAGAGCGAAAAAAAAAATATTTTAGTTCGTGGAATGTCAAAATAATTAAATGTTAGCAAAATATTAGTGATCTCGTTTTTAGCAGGATAAAATACTTTGTGGCTGTTTAAACAGCACATTTGTCATTAGGCGGTCACGTTAGTCATCCAGTGGAGATGACCGCAAGTTAAAAAGTCAGTGCTTAAAAAAATCAGTTTGTATTAAATTTAGAACTTAGCAGGGATTCAGAAAGTGTTTAGTAACATAATTTATCTAAATACAATAAAATAACAATTAAACAAAGCAGGTTTAATTGCCAGAAAACCTGAAAAAAAATTCATTCTTAACGAAAAGAAATAGAAAACCAAGAAATTAGTGGATTAAAAAAAAAAAAAGATCAATTAGTTACTGGGCTGAAGTTGTTCTCTCTGATGAGTCAAGTTTAAGTTATTTCGAACTGACGGAAACAAGCAGATCTGATTACGAAAATGTGGCTCACTTAATGAAAATCGCACTTTTAAAACAATGACATATTCCCCGTACATTACGATACGAAAATGCATAAATTTTCGGCGAGTCGGGCAAATTTTCATGTTCAAGGGATCAATTAATCCAAAATAAAACACGGCCATTAAAAAATTTATACCTGACCGACAACTTTTGGGGTATCTCAGACTCTTCCATAATCAACATTTGAAGATGATAATGCACCTTGTTATATGGCGCTTGTGATACATTTATTTGATTCAAGTTGTTAAAATTACTTGTCCATTCTCATGAGCATCTATAATTTTTTAAGTTATAACATTTTTACTTAGAATTAAATCCCACAAAGAATATCGCAGGATTTCATCTTTATTAGACCACAAAATTGTCCTAATCTCAATCCGCTCGAAAATGTTTAGTCTATAAAAGAGGGTGAGGATTAGAAATTTGTAGTCTACAACTTTGAAAGAACTAGAAAAAAATATTTATGATATTTGACACAGTGAAATTTCTGAGTTTCATGTTAAAAAACTGTAAGATACTATGACATTACGCATTAAAGCAGTAATACCACATAAAGGCAGAATTATCCAATCCCGAATTTATATTTTTATTTAATAATTGTTTATATCTAACAAATAAATAGTTTTATTTCATATGTTAAAATATAACGAGTTTATTTCCTATAATAAATCATAATAGAATACAAAGTATAGGTTTATTATATTATGTTTAAAAAGAAAATTTTATGTAGATTTTTATTAAATACTTAATAGAGCGTAATAAAACGAATTATTAAATCGAAAATGTACATAGGTATCATGTTATGACTTCCGTATTATACAAACATAACAATTTTATCTGTTGCAATCACTAGTTTTTAAATTATTACAAACCCAAAAGGTGCAAGTTAATTTTTATGCAGTGCGGCTTTTTTTTTTTTTTTTTTTTTTTTTTTTTTTGTCTTGTCGCTTAGTGTATATATATTTCTCATGGGGCTGTTTAATATATTTCAGTGTGTAAATACATAAATAATACATAAAGAAATTTTTTTTATGATATTTATATTAGATTAAATATGCAAAAATTATCTACGTATCAAATTTTCAATGCACGAGAAACTTATTAAGTTAGTGTACTCTAAATTTCCTTTTATTTTTTTCTACCAAGTATAAAGAATATAAAATTGTATAAAGTTTCATTTTTAGAAATACTTACTTAAGAGATATGAAAATTTTTTTGACGCAAATCAAATTATGCTATGTTTTTATTAGTCAACAAATTGCACATTATAATTTAAAGACTTTACACCGATTGGACTGTAAAATATATATAGTTTTTCATAAGTTTATAATCATATTTTATTTCTTAAAAATATTTTCTAAGATATTTCTCAGTCATTTAATTGTCCTTTTATTCTGTTTTATTTTTCGCAACAGGGAATGACTCCTGATGATGGCGACCTGGACGGAACTTACATGTTATACATTAAAATTTATTTCTTAAAGAATTTAATATTTATACATAAATTCCCTTTTTACAATATTTAAACTTTCAATCAAATAATAAATAAACTTGAAAATTAATGATACCCAGGAATTCTTTATTTCATAAATATTTCATTTATATGCAAGTAAAATAATTCTCTGCAACTATAAAAGTTTCATAACTTTTACACTAGTAATCAATTTGTAATTTTTTTAATATTTCGTATTGTTGAACTAATATACATCATATAACATATTCAATATGAACAAAGTTTTACACATACTTATTAAAGTCTTAAAAAATATTTAAAGAAAAAACAAATATATAATTTTATATTTGATATGATAATGTAATTGACTGACGGCACTCAAACTGAGGATGAAATGTGCAGAGATAATATTTTAAAATGCAATTAAATAAGAAAAAATAAATTTAAATCAAGATTCGGAAAAAAAAAAAAAAAAAAGAACGTCGTAGCTTTGATAAAACACCCATTTTTCGACTTCATATTTGGCACAAGACTTTAAAAATAAAATTTTACAAAGATCACATAAGTTATGTATAGATTTTATATTATTTTTATTTTATTATTTTTTTTATGTAAAATCATATGTCTTTTTTATAGTTTTAATTTAAATTTTATTAAAACGAATCTATTTAACTTCATTCATATTCTATTAACTTACAAGTAAAACATATCACTTATGTCCAACATATGACTCGTACACTCTGTACACTAGACAACAAAGTACAATATGATAATGCAGGAACAAAAATAATAATACATGATTCAACAGATAACTTTCATCTTCATAAGATTTCATTTATTTTAGTTTTATCTACAACTTTAATTCAATTTGTGAAATACATGATGATAGAAATATTTTGTAAATTAAGGGGTTAATTTATTGTAAAATTTGTCGTTAAAAATGATCTACTTTCCTCAAATCATATTTATTGAAAATTTTACAGATATGTAGTTATATTATTTTATTTACTTATTTTATTTATTTATTTTGGTTATTCTGCACTGCACTGAAAATTTTCTAAATTCAAATAGCTTGACTTATTTTCGAGGAATCATGAAATTATACGGGTATAAGAAATACACACTCTACCTCGTTTATATTCTCCAATGTAGCTTTAATTCCAAAGGCAAAAACGAGTCCGAAAAATAAAAAAAAGTAAATGTATTCGGGAATACCCTGTTATTAATAATCTATAAAATGAAGGTAGACGTAACAAAATTAATAAAAATTGGTCTTTAAGTTTAATGCCATTAGTAAAGATTTTGCATTGTATTTATTTTTTCTCTTAAATTAAGCACATACACATAACATTACTCTAGTTCAATATTACATGATTTTTTTTTTTTTTTTTTTTTTTTTTCAAATTTAGGCTGACACATGGGGCGATTCTGGATCATCACATGCAAGGGTTTCGGACTGGGTATGTAGGAAGTACATAGGCTTACATGTTCCGCCCAGTCCGGGTGGTGGTTCAGGGTCGTCCAGATGGAGCCAGAATGCAACAATTGGTTCTGTCGACGTGGTTGCTCCTCCACCTCCTCCCAAGAGACGAAAGCAACCTGGTATTTTAATGGGAATGGACGCTAACCACATCTTGCGTAAGTAACTAATCAGTTATTTTTAATTCCTTCATTGAAGACATTATTTATTTACTTTATTTATTTATTTTATTTTTTTCAGTAAGGTATGCAGCTCAAAATGTATCAAATGCTAATTAACCATTACATTTCTGATTAAATAAATTTATATTTAAAAGCAGAATAATTGTTATCTGCATTAAAATATTTAAAACATATTACATAGTCTTTAAAACATACAAAAACGCTTTTTTTTTTTTTTTCAGATTTAGACTGACACATGGGGCGATTCTGGATCATCACATGCAAGGGTTTCGGACTGGGTATGTAGGAAGTACATAGGCATACATCTTCCGCCCAGTCCGAGTGGTGGTTCAGGGTCGTCCAGATGGAGCCTGAATGCTACAGTTGCGTCCGTTGACGTGCCTGCTCCTCCGCCTCCTCCCAAAAGACGCAAGCAACCAGGCATTTTAATGCGAATTGACGTTAACAACATCTTGCGTAAGTAACTAATCAGTTATTTTTAATTCCTTCGTTGAAGACATTTATTTACTTTATTTATTTTATTTTTTTTCAGTAAGGTATGCAGCTCAAAATGTATCAAATGCTAACTAACCGTTACATTTACGATTAAATAAATTTATATTTAAAAGTTGAATAATTGTTATCTACATTAAAATATTTAAAACATATTACATAGTCTTTAAAACATTTTTTTTTTTTTTTTTTTTTTTTTTTTTTTAGAAAATCTTATTATAGAAATTTTATTTTGCAAATTTAGCTGTCATTTCTTAAATTATTGAAAATAATTACAAATGTACGTCCGTATGTACATTTATTTAATTTATGGGGAGGACAAACCAGCATATTAAAAGATAAAGAATCTTCTGCGTTTCGGTCCAAATAAGAACTTTTTTCCGTTACTACTACCAATGTTTAAGAAACATTAAATTATGTAATTTGCAGGAGGGGGGGGGAGATTTGTAATTTTGAGCATATTTGCTGTTTATTCAGGTAAACTATAAACTTAATTGCTCAGAATTTTATATATTTATTCTATTTTAGATATTGGTAACGATAATTTTGGAAAAATTTATATTGTAGTTGTTAGGAAAAAGCGTCCCCCACAAAGCTTCCCCAGGTAAGACGTGCCCTGGGAAAACGTATTTAAAATTCAAACGTGCAATTAGCTTTTTTTTTCTTTTACCTTTCCGTTTTTAATTAAATATTCAACAAACTGCATAGTAAATAATTTGTTAAACCACTTGCTGGTCGTTCAAAGTTAAGGTTATTTTAGAATTTCCGTTATGTATTATTTACATGAAATGTTCGTTTGTGACATGAAACTACTCTATATTTATGTAATTATCTTAAATTTTTGTTTTAGCACCTACTCAAAAGTTCCGTACCAGGCGGCCCATAAATTATCGTGTGTAAGTTTTATTATTTATTTACTTATTATTATTATCGTAAATTTTTGTGAAAACTGCAGCATAAGGATATTACACTAAATACAGAAATCTAAATTCACAAATTAAAGTAATGACCTTTAAAATTACTAAGAGTTGAATGTGATTTCCTATGATTAAATAAACATTTGGATATCAGAGAATCAGTGGATTTGGTGATGCATGACCTGGGATTTTTTTTACAATTTAATGGCTTATTTGGTTGTTTGTTCCATATATAACGAAATCCTATGATTTAAAAAGAATTAAAAGGATTTTTTTTCTGTTAATATACATATATGTACACCTGCCTATATTAATAAAGTAGTAATCTGTATGTTGAGATAGAAATTAAATTCTAATTATTTTGACATGTAATTTTTAATACAATACATGCAATAATACTTACATTAAAAAAAAAGAAAAGTCCCGGGGAGTATGATGTAATTAATGTCATTTATCGTATTTGATCATATACATGTGAATTATATGAAACATATATTTATATATAATAAATATTAAAAAATTTTATTTTTGGTTCTTAAAACATAAAAAATGCAATTTCATAATAATGTTCTTAAATGTGTTAAATTTGCATAACATTATAATCTGATATTGATTATTTTTATCATATCAAACTTTTAAATACTGTTCTATAATCACTAAAAATAATTAATTTGCTTTTGCATAATGCTTTTCATTAAGATATTACCCCTTTCAAATATATATATATTTGATTATTTTATTCTTCCAAATAGGGGATTCAAAATCTTTATACATAGTAAAAGCTATGAGGGAAAAAAAAAATGTTAAATTTTCATTTCCATAGATTTGGAATGTTTCGTTACAAATAAAATGATAGTGCTTTACAAAAAGCCTACATTCTACAATCAAATTGCACTTTTTCCTTTACGAATTCTTGTAATTTTAAGTCGCTAACATCCAAATGTATTATTAAAAATTACTGATTTAATGTGTTATAAATATCTTCTAAATATTTTTTATTAATTGGTTTCATTATTGTATGACAAAATGTAATTTTCGTATAAGGCTTTCAAGTTAAAAAAAAAAAATTACGTATATCAATATGTATCTATCATATCTATATATATATATATATACATGGAAATAATAGACAAACTATTGTTTAAAAATTAATGAATAATTGTACTTAAAATTATTAGATGTATTTTTGCACATGAAGATATACTGTGCTGATCAGTTCACAAAATATATATATATATATATATATATATATATATATATATATATATATATATATATATACAAAATAATAATAATAATTATAGTAATAATAATCAGTTTTTGCTTTTGCGCAAAAAGTATTGGAAAGGATATAAAAAATTAAATAAAAGATTATTTAAAATAAAGTAGCATGATATGAATCCTTCCATGAATCTTAGGAAACAATAAAGTGTATTCTATAGAAAAAATAATGAGGATCAATCGACGAAAAAATACTAGAAAACTTATGAAAAGAAGTATTTATAGAAATTTTCATAAGATGCTTTTTATCTAGGACTTTAAAGTTTTTATTCACTTAAATTCAATTTATAATCAAACTTTGCACTTATGTCTGAAATGAATGAAATTTTCTTAACCCTCTATCTACCACTTTAAGAAACATACAAAAATTCTATTTAAAACATACATTTTTAGTCACTTAAGTGTATTTTTTTTAAAGATACATATAATAAAAATTATGCATGTCACCTCATCATAGTAATTCCTGAGGATACTGTGAGATAGTACATTAGTGTATCAGGTATACATTAGTAGGCAGGTCGAAAAAGTATTTCGCCTGAAAAAAAAACTGTAAAGCAATATTTATTTTTTATGTTCCTTATATATTTTTTTAAGACTAGTAGTATATTCTTGAACTAATATAGAAATTAATTAGGATTTTGTAATGAGATTAAAGTGAGATCATTTCCTTATAAATAACTTTGTCATTTCTTCCATAAATTCTTTTATTATTATTATTATTAATGGTACTTTAAACTACCATCTGCAGATAAAGGGTTAAACGAATTGAATGGATTTTGTAATTACGTAGCTTTTTTTTTTTTTTTTTTTAAATATATATACCATATATATATATACACTTTCTTCCAAAAATTTAGATTCTTTTTCTTAAAGTAAAATATGTTTACAATATTATCATGCCTCTTTCAAAAATAGTGTTTATGATCGAGTGTATAAATTTGTATCAATATTATTATTATGTAAGGTTTTTAAACTTTTATTTAGTGACGTATTTCTTATTTTAGACGTTTTCTAAGTTGATTACAATCTGTGTTATTTTTTCTTGAAATAAGCTAGATAATTTTAAAAATACTTTCATGATCAGTACAGAACATGGTTTGATCACTTTTTAAACGAGCCTAAAAATTCATGAATTAATACATTTAATTTATTTATAGTTAATAATGCTAGAACACGTATTTTTTTAAGAAGGTAAAGTAATGTCTAATTGAATGAATATATATATATATATATATATATATATATATATATATATATATATAAATCTCGTGTCACAATCTTTGTCCTCAATGGACTCCTAAACCACTTAACCGATTATAATAAAATTCGCACACCATGTGCAGTTCGATCCAACTTGAGAGATAGGATAGTTTAAATCTCAAATTATAGTCGCAATTTTAATTTATTGCTAATTATTTGTTATAATTTCAATATTTCATTATTTCAATTTCTAATTATGATTAAATTATTTTGAATACATCATTCGAAAGATATTTTAAAGTTCTTTTAAATTATCGAAAGTTTTCACCAGATTTACACGTTTTGAGGTGTCCTGAATCAGTTTTCTTTTATATCTCAGAAATTAATTTAAAAAAATTTCATAAGTAATACATCATTTGAAAGCTTTGTTGACTTGATACACATTTTAAAGTACTTTTACATTATCGAAAATGGAATTCGAGATTTCACCCGATTTACACGTTTTGAGGTGTCCTGATTAGGTTTTTTTTTTTTATCTCAGCTACTAATTAAAATAATTTTATAAGTAATAGATCATTAGAAAGCTTTTTTTGATTTGGAATCGAACAGTGGATTACAGAAATTTCTACCGCCAGATGGCGCTGTAATACATTCAAATTTCAATATTTCAATTTCTAATTATGATTAAATTATTTTTAATGCATCATTCGAAAGATATTTTAAAGTTCTTTTATATTATCGACAGTTTTCACCAGATTTACACGTTTTGAGGTCTCCTGAATTAGTTTTCTTTTGTATCTCAGCTACTAATTAAAATAATTTCGTAAGTAATACATCATTAGAAAGCTTTTCGAACAGTGAAATACAGAAATTTGTACCGCCAGATGGCGCTGTAATATTTTAAAATTTCAATATTTCAATTTCTAATTATGATTAAATTATTTTTAATACAGCATTCGAAAGATATTTTAAAGTTCTTTTAAATTATTAAAAGTTTTCACCAGATTTACACGTTTTGAGGTGCCCTGAATCAGTTTTTTTTTTGTATCTCAATTATTAATTAAAAAAATTCATAAGTAATACATCATTTGAAAGCTTATTTTAGTTGATACACATTTTAAAGTACTTTTGCATTATCGAAAATGGAATTAGAGATTTCACCCGATTTACACGTTTTGAGGTATCCTGATTAGGTTTTCTTTTGTATCTCATCTACTAATTAAAATAATTTCATGAGTAATACATCATTTGAAAGCTTTGTTGATCTGGAATGGAACAATAGATTACAGAAATTTCTACCGCCAGATGGCGCTGTAATATTTTTAATTTCAATATTTCATATTCTAATTATGATTAAATTATTTTTAATACATCGTTCGAAAGATATTTTAAAGTTCTTTTACATTATCGAAAGTGGAATTCGAGATTTCACCTGATTTACAATTTAAAGTGTCCTGATCAGGTTTTCTTTTGCATCTCAGCTAATTGAGTAAGACCGTTCAAAATTGGTATATGCAAGTTAATTAGGAGGGGCTGGAACGGTGGGGAAGGAATAGGCGCGCAGCGCGCATGGGTTTGGGACCCGGTGCGAGTTTTTACCCGATGATAAAAGATTTTTTTAAAATTTAATTTTCTTAATAAAAGTTTGAGTTGAGAAGGAATATGCGTGTACAGCGCACGTATAACCTCAAACGTGCGCGCGCAGCGCGCATGCGTCTGCGCTGCCGAAGGCAGTGGCGTCCCGGTGTGAGTTTTTACCCGATGCTAAATGATATATTTTTTAATTCCTTTTCTTGAGAATGAAAGTTCATGAGTAATAACATGGAATTTTGAGAAGTCATAAGGATGGTGAAGGAATACTTGCGCGCAGTGCACGGGTCTACGATGCCGAAGGCAGTGGGGACCCGGTGCGACATTTTTCCTGATCAGATTTTTTTTTTCTTTTTTTTATCACATGATAAAAATTAATGCAATTTTGAGAATTCATTAATTATTGTGATTCATTTAAAAATAGTGACCAGCGAAGCGGGCGTAGCCTGCTAGTATATATATATATATATATATATGAAATATTAACAAGCCTAGAAATCTTAAAGTTCATTCGAATATCCAACAAAGATATAAAAATTCCTTTGCATTTATGTTAAAATACTGCTGTAGAGACAAGAACTCTAGTTAAAAGAGTTATTGTTTCATTAAAAATACTATAGTAGGGAGTTTCGTATAGGTAAAAGCTGTCCCATGTTTTAATACCACATTTTTTATTTTTATTTTTTACTTTAAAGTTTTCATATTACTTAATCTTGGAAAAGCGCTGCAAAAGATTATGGAAGTTTAATGCTTAAAAAAGATGGGTTCAAATAAAGAATGGGCAAATTTCCTTAAATAGCTAGAGCCTTGATAAAAATAAACATTGATTAAAATTAAATATTTTTATCTCAACTTATAAAAGTAAAGAAATGACATGACAGTTATTTTTAAAGTGAAAAATTATTTCATTTGCCAAAAAAAGTCAATAATACGATAGTATAATTTAAATGAGAATTTGATTCGAATAATAATATTGAATAAAAATTCTACAATCATGTTACGCAAAGAAGTTAAACTAATGCTTAAGCATTAAAATTAAGCATTAAAAAAATAATAATAAATAAATCTAATGTTTTAGTTTGTTTAAATGTACAATTTGTTATTTATAATAATAATAATAATAATAATAATTTTTCCTATCAATGCAAATCCATAAATGTTTTGAATACCTCGTGATTTACAAAGAGGATTTTAAGGCCAGACAAAGCAAACAGGAGTAGTAGAAATAAATATTTTCATACATTAAAACAAAGGTAGAATTTACAAAAAATTTTAAACATTAAAATTAATTTAAATTGAGAATTTAATTATTATCTATATTTGACTTTTGTTTTTCTAAAGGAAAGAAATTTCTTATAATTAATTTAATTTAATTTGTAAGATTGTTTTTAAAATATTTTCATAATGGCATTATGTTTATAAAAAATGGATATACGAGTATTATTCAATATGTTATAAAATTTGCGATTTTTTTTTTTTTTTTTTTTTTTTTTTTTTTTTTATAATCTCATCTTTTTAATAAATTAAGTATTAGTTTTTATATTCATAAATATTTTCTGCATTAAAATTAAAAGAATAATTGTAAATTATACATTTTTTTTTCCTGTTCTTGAATTCTTCTAACTTCGCTTGAAAGAGTCGCGATTATCAAAATTCTTGGAACTTTGTGAACATGACCAAAATTTGTTCGCTTTTTCTTAAAATTATATTTAGGAATTAGGTATGAAGATTAGTAATGAAGTTGCATTTAACAGAGCAAGAGCATGCTTCTTTTAAAAATTAAATAGGTATTTTTTTAAACGCTAGTCTCGCTTTATTGACTGAGAACTAAAAATAAAAAACACGCTTCGAATTTATTTCTTACAGTAACACACACATAAACGCACAAAATTAAAAATAATCACTTTTTTACGCACAAAATACATAATTTGATAATATTTAAATGAAGGTTTCGTCAAACAACTGTTATTTAGCATAAAACATTTTAAGAGGCTACGTAAAATAATTATACTGATTACTATACTAAAAATGCAAACTATAAAGTTCACTTGATAAAAAAAAATCATGTTAATTATTTATTAAAAATAATATATATGTCTCTGTTGCTTTTATATCAATACAAATCCATAAATTTTATGAATGGCTCCTGAATTATAAGATTTTAAATTACGACGAAACAAGCAGTAGTAGGAGAAATATGTGTATACATTTAAATAAATGTAAAAATTACGCGGCATTATAAATATTTATATTAATTTAAATTGAACAAAATTTAATTATTAACTATATTTTGCTTTTGTTGCTCAGTATGTGTATATATATATATATATATATATATATATATATCAAACAATTGGCAGGAAAATTTATAATTATATAAGTTTTACAGAATTGAAAAACCAATGCGCAATTAAATTTAATACGTTGCATGTAATGTTATAATGTGCAATTTGTTGACTAATAAAAACATAGCATAATTTGATTTCCGTCAAAAATTTTTTCATATCTCCTTAAGTAAGTATTTCTAAAAATGAAACTTTATACAATTTTATATTCTTTATACTTGGTAGAAAAAAATAAAATGAAATTTAGAGTACACTAACTTAATAAGTTTCTTGTGCATTGAAAATTTGATACGCAGATAATTATTGCATATTTAATCTAATATAAATATCATAAAAAAATTTTCTTTTATGTATTTTTTGTGTATTTACACACTGAAATACATTAAACAGCCCCACGAGAAATATATATACACTAAGCGACAAAAAAGCCGCAATGCATAAAAATTGACTTATACCTTTTGGGTTTGTAATAATTTAAAAATTGCAAAAGATAAAATTGTTATATTTGTATAATACGGAAGTCATAACATGATACCTACGTACATTTTCGATTTAATATTTCGTTTTATTACACTCTATTAAGTATTTAATAAAAATCTACACAAAATTTTCTTTTTAAACATAATATAATAAACATATACTTTGTACTCTATCATGATTTATTATAGGAAATAAACACGTTATATTTTTATATATGAAATAAAACTATTTGTTAGATCTGAACACTTATTTAATAAAAATATGCATTCTGGATTGTATTCCGCCTTTATATGGTACTACTGCTTTAATGCGCAATGGCATTGTATTTTACAGTTTTTTAACATGAAACTCAGAAATTTCACTGGGCTAAATATCATAAATATTTTTTTCTAGTTCTTGCAAAGTTGTAGGCTACAAATTTCTAATCCACACCCTCTTTTATAGACAAAACATTTTCGAGCGGATTGAGATTAGGACAATTTTCAGGTCTAACAACGAAGAAAGCCTGCGATATTCTTTGTGGGATTTAATTTTTTGAAATTACAATTTAGCCAATGTATGTCTTAGATCTCCTCAAAAAGCACCTGGACTGATTTAAACAAGACATAGCACAGTTACTGCGTATGGCCATATTTGAAGTACTGTTTCAAATTTTTAACGCATACGCAGTGGGGAGAGGGTGGGAAAAAACCCTCTTGAAAATGATATTTTTGTATGATTTCTTCAATAATAATGTACAGCCGGTAACAAAAGTTCCCGAACACTAGAAAAAATTCCTACATAAAAAAAGTAAAGTTAATACTGTTTTGTTAAATAAATCCTTGTCGAATCATGTTCTTAGACTGAATAAGAACATGATTCGACAAGGATTTATTTAACAAAACAGTATTAACTCTACATTTATGTATATAGGAAATTTTGCTAGTGTTCGGACATTTTTGTTACCGACTGTAGCTAATAACTTCAAATTTGATATCTAGGCTACTTCTAAATTATATATTTTACCTAAGTAGACGTTTATAAAAATTCCAAATTAAGAAGGTATGGAATCATTAAAAACGAGTTCTGAAATTAAAATAAATAAAATTATAACATGATAGAAAAACAATGCTTTCAGAAAACATTCCAAATGAAGGTCCATTGTTTTTAAAATGACGTCATTAGAAGTCACTCGATAGAAAAGTTCATTTTAATGTATAAAACAGCTAAGCTTTACTATAATTGTGTAGAGCTTTTATTTACGAGCGATAGAATTAATATTCAGAAATTGTAATCTTAATTCCAAATTGTAATACAACTATCAGTTCCATCCCTTTTTCGCACGGGAAAAAATTTTAAAAAAGAAAAATTGAAAGCAAAGTTAATTGATTTTACCTGTTCATCAGAGATTGATTTTCAGAATTCCGAAGAAGATTTAGCTTCCTTGTTGAAACTGTTAGATGCTCCCTCCCCACTTTAAGAACTAAATTTCAGAAAATTACTAATTTAATTAGGTCCTAAGAGGAGACAAAGCTTCTATTGGATACAGCAGTGCAATAATACATTGAAAAGGTTAATAAGATTTCCCATTCCAACCACTTAATGATTAAATTTCGTTAAATCCGTTCATAGTGAATCCCTACTTCGTGCAAAGATCTACAGTCGACTGCAAAATTATTCGAGCACTAGCCAATAATTCCTATATTTAAAAAGTACACTTAAGACTGTTTTGCTAAGTAAATCCTTGTCGAATCATGTTCTTAGACTGATAAAGAACATGACTCGACAAGGATTTATTTAATAAAGCTGTATTAAGCGTACTTTTTTTTTTTGGCAAGGATTATTGCTAGTGCTCGAATAATTTTGCAGCCGACTGTATTTGTCCAAAAAGGGCACTTTGTAGTCTTCGGTCTGGACTCTATGTTCATACATGAATGAATCAATGATATTTTGCCATTGTATATAAAGATTAGAGAAGATTTTGTCCACGTTACTGAGAATATATTTTTCGTCTGAATAACAAATAAAAGTTCTTTTCTTAGCGCAAAACTTTTTCTTTATTTAAGTGTGTTCCATATTAAAATTGTTTTACAAATTAATTATTACTTCCATTACCCGATTACCGTAGGTAATGGGAGTACTGCATTCTGTTTAAAAACTATATATAGTTTTCACATGAATTACATGTTTAATGTCTTTATAGTAAAAAAAAAAGGGATTTTCAGGAACTGGTCAATATATATGTGTGTTTAGAATCTTCTGATTATCATATCTTCGATCTAATAAAGATAGGAGATCAAGTTAATAAAACTAACTAAAGTGTATCTCAAGAACAGATCTAACCACTTTTTAAAACTTGCTATATAAACATCGTATTTAGACGCCTTTTCGTATGAATGACTTTTTTCCAGAAAAACTGATTGGTATTTTGTATAAAAACAATAGTGAAAACAAGAGAAGTCTGTTTGAATTCTCGCAAGTAAGTTTATATAAAAACGGATGAACGGATTTTTTTAAAAAAATTTCCATATTAACTCACTTTTAGACATTCTTTATGATCAACTGATATTGCCAACATTTATTGAAAGTCTGTATCTCGAAATCAGCTCTAATGATTTTCTTGAAAATTGCTATTTCATATTCTTTCGCATGTTTTAGATAATTTTTACAGGAAAATGGACAGTCAAAATGTATTAGTGTCGGCTGCTAGTACAGGATCCACTAATGGTGCTATTATGTTTATTATTATTTTCATATCTGTATTAATTTAGTTTTTCATATATATATATGTATTTTTTTGTATCTATTTGCTTCTGACAGCCATGTTTCTTAACAATAGTTCTAGCTCCAATTTCCTATGAAAGTAAACTTTTCTTTAGTATTGCTGTGTCAATTGTTTGCCATTTCTTTTGTACCGTTTTCCAAAGTCCATTCAATAATCTTGGATGCTGCATTCTTAAGGCTCTTATTAATAAATAAAAAGCGCAAAAGTTCATTGGATAAGCGTCAGTTAATTTTACTGGTATTTAATTAAATCGAATACATTTTATTACTGTTTCTGATTCTTTCTTTTCTAAACAAACAAAAGTTTGTTTCAACGTGTGACTAGAGGCTATTTCCGTAAGAAGCCTAAAATTATCAATGTCCTTTCCATATAAGGCAGGACCTTCTTCAAGAACTGGTTCTAAAATATTCTGCTGGCAGTGGAGTAAATTGATTTTGGCTTTAATTGAAACTTTTTTTTTTTTTTTCAATTTTCCATCGTAACAAAATCCTGCAGCTCTCATGAATTCTTTTTGGAACTATCAAGTACACTGAAGAATCTAATTCGTACACTCATTCCTCTCAGCTGAGCAACAGAAAATTGATCTTCCTTTTGTTACAGTATTTTAAATATACCTATGCCTAATTAAGTTTTAATACAAATTTCTATTTTGCAGTAGCTATGTAATTTTTTTTTTTTTTTTTTTTTTTGTATTTATCTGTAGTTTCTCTTTCAGCAATATGCCTTGGAAAAAGCAGATTCACTTTAAGTTTAAACACCTTTTTTAACTTCCGTGATGTTTATGAATAACTTTATTTACAGTGCCAGAAGACATTTTTGCTTTCTATAAATTAAATATTTGAGACAGCACGTTTTTTTTTTTTTTTTAAGATTAGAGAATGAATTCTCCTTCTTGATATTTACTTACCTTCAAATTGTCTTAGGATGAAATTTCCGGGTCTTGTTCCCATCTTTACATTCACTTTTTTCTTTCAAATTTGCTTTTTCCCTTTCAAATTTCCTACATTATAAATACTTTTTTTTTTTATATGCAGCAAATACGATTCCTACACCGCTTTATAATTTGGTGATACGAATATTTTTCTTTCTTTGTAAAGAGCATTTGAAATACCTTCGAGTCATCTAACAATTTCAGGAGTAAATTTCAAAATAAATTTTGCATTTTTACATTATAGTCAAAAAATAAAAGTTGCAGATGATTATTCTAAAGTTGCTAAACATTTATCTGAAACTGCAAAAGAGGAAAATAAATTCTAAAATAGTTTTATTATAGTGTGAATGACCTTCTGTACATTTCTTATTCATATGTTTATCTGTGCCTTTTACTATCAAATATCTTTTTAGTATAAATGTAACATATATATATATATATATATATATATATATATATATATATATATATACACCATTTTTATATTAAAAAATAAATAAGAGAAATATTTTAATTCTATATCATCAAAATTTAAAGATCCTTTTTAAAAAAATAATCTGGTGTGTCACTCACACGACTTTCTCTTACCCTGAAATTTAATACTATAAATACAGGTTGCAGATCAATAGGTAAGATAACGAGTACGGTTATGTAAACCTATGTTAAACAATTCATATTAGGCTTCTGAAGAGTTTATATGATAATTAGTTATGTGTGAGGGGGGGCTACCGCCCCCCTCAACCCCCCGTTTCATTAATGCACCCTTTTTTTTTTTTATTATTCGGTTATTAAAAAATATTTCTCTTTTTAAAAAATTATTTATAAAAATTATTTAAAAAAATTATCTATTATGATAAGGCAGACGATTTCCATATTAGAGAAGTACTATAACACCAAATATCCAAAAAAAGTCCATTTTATTCTCATTATTAAAAAAAAAAAAAAAAAAAAAAAAAAAAAATTTTTTTTTTTTTTTCTTTTGTTAAAAGTAAAAAAAAATCGATAACATTGTTTTAAATTATCGCAGATAGATGGTTCAACCATTCGTTTTAAAGGTATTGGCGAGCTCTTTTGAAAGATACCCATCCTGAAAATTTACTCCCCTCGAGGGGGGACTTCCCCCCCAGGGGGGGGAGGCGAGGCTCCTACATCAAAATATATATATATTTGTTTCATTTGGTTTAGTGCAGTCTATAGACGTTAAACTCTTATTTTCCTGCAATTACCCCCATAGACGTAATGTATTAGAATTCTCTTGATTGTCCCTGTACACGAACCATTTGCTTGATCTTAACAAAAAGCTTACTGTAGCATCCCTATATGATATACATTTAGAATACCAAGTTTGAACTTTCTGACATAATTTGTTTTTGAGGTATGCTGATAACAGACACACACAGAGACCATTTGCTAAAAACATGATTTTCGTATTCAGGGAACCTCAAAACGTGTAAATATAACAATCTTGCTTTCGAAAGTTTGACCCAAAAACAATACTTTCTCTACCTTATGGGTAAGAGAAAGTAAAAATTGTAATGCAAAAGAATAATTTAAACTATTTTGCCATTTCTTCTGTCTTTACAATATTTTTCTTCTTGCACATATATATATTATTATTATTATAAATAAATTTCTTATTATTTAATC
Source organism: Salticus scenicus (assembly GCA_963930645.1). Lineage (NCBI taxonomy): Eukaryota > Metazoa > Arthropoda > Arachnida > Araneae > Salticidae > Salticus > Salticus scenicus. The sequence continues at coordinate 66,056 of CAWVNO010001078.1, forward strand.
TTGTAATATTTATTAAGGGAATCTAATTTTACAACATCCAACGTACACCTGTCAATTAATTTTAATGCATGCCTTTTCGAATTATTTTCTGATTTCTTATTTTTCAATGTAAATTTTGGGCTTGCGTTTTAAATTCCAGTGACAGTAATTTAAAATGCGTAGTTTTTTCTTTCATTTCTTCATTGGGGAAAGCTACTATTTAAATTTAAATATCCTCCATTTAATAATCTATTTTGCTTTTTAAATTCAATTTTCATTAAGTTTAGTACGTCAGCACGCATACTTTTCATACGGCAATCAATGGCTTCCGAAGTTATTGCCACAGCGAAATTTAAAATGGGATAAACCTATCCCCCTTGTAAACCGTCGTTTTCCTCGCGAGCTCATTTTTCCGCTGACTTTCAACAATCAATACAATTCGCTTGATATTTCACATTCATAATGTAATCCAATAGTAATGACGAGGGCGATATGATTAAAGCGGATAATATTCACTATTTACTTGTCTTCCTTATTATTATGGCATCGAACTTATATTTGTTAGATCCTAAATAAATGATTAATCACTACAAAAATTGAGTTTTTATTTTCCCTTATCCTCTCACCTTGATTTATATTTTTTATCAATTAGTATATTGGGAAGAAAGCTCCTTAAACAACACTTGAAATTATCTCAAGAATTTTTTAATTTAACATTATTTTTTATCTGTTCAGTACTGATGTGGTGAATTAATTTCTCTTCAGAGATTTTCAATTCATCATTTCTACATTTATTAAAAATATTAAATAAATAGAAGTGACGGCCATAACTTAAAATCCAGACTTCAGCCCTTATAAACGAAATTATATATATATATATATATATATATATATATATATATATATATATATATATATATATATATATATATATATATATATATAATTATTCCACAGAAACCTTTTATGACTTCAGAAACTGCCTTTCATTGAATTAATTGACCAATAGCATGTTTTTTTCTGTTCTTGCAGATCCAATAACATATGTAATGGAATCCTGATATTTATCGAAAAATTTATAAATTTCAAACTGTGACTTCATATCTGTGCATGAATGTATATTAACTATCTCTATAAAATTTAAATAACATATGAATTACGTTTATATTTTAATAATTTAAATAAATTCTCTGCCTAATTCGCATATTATAAATTTCTTAATGATTTTACTTTTCCTACAGTTTTTACACTATCTTTTGTCATAAGAAACTATGCTAGTCGACATATTTGAGTGCTTAAGAAATTATTAAATACATATCACCTGCATGAATTTCAAATGGGACTGAAATTTTAATCTAATTTTTCAAATTTACTTAACACTATCGATTTATATTAAAACATTTAATTCTACTATAATAGTAAATGTCAAATCACTAAATTCTTTATGTAAGAATGGTAAATATTGGTTTTCTATATTTATGCGAAGAAAATTGTCAATACATGATATATAAGTATATTATATAGTAAATAATATATTCATTTAAATATTTTTATTCATTATTTATTATATTTTATAGGTGTTCAACGCCATTTTTACGCCAACATCTGTAACCCTGCACATTATGGGCAGGTGTCTTTTCAAATTGAAAGCTTGCAGACTGGTCGGAGGTGCGATCTAGTGCACGAGGTCACCAATGGTGCGTATAAAGTGTATTACACTTTACCCGCCATTGGGATATACCACGTGCATTTTAGATCATACAGTCGATCAATTCATTCCATTGTTATAACTGGACATGGTGAGCGATAAATATTTATTCAATCTTAAAAAATACTGAAAGCAGTATTTATGATATTTTATGTATATTTACGATTTACACAAGTTTTAAATAAATATTTAACTTTCAAATGGAATGCACACACACATATATATATATATATATATATATATATATATATATATAATCATAAATTAAAACTCTTAAATGGCTGTTTATTTTTTAAATCAATTTAAAAATATTTTATTCTTACCTCTATTAAATAAATCGCCGAAAAAATAATTTAAAAATCCATATTTTAACTATGGTTTACGGTTAAAAAGCAATTTGTTGTCAATAGGCAAACATGAGACCTACCTAATCACTTGCAATTTCAAGAGGAAAGAAAAAAGAAAAAGATAAAAGAAAATTCCATGTATAATACTATACCAATATTTTTTTACCTTTCGAGTTATGTTTGAAATATCGATGTGGATTGTTAATACTAGTTATTGAAAAAGGTAAAATTAATTTCAGGCTAAATGAAGAGTTCGCAAACAGTAACATAACTGTATTAAAAATACTGATATTTTTTAACATTTAAAAATTACTTTTGTTTCTCGGGGAAAACATTGGACAAAAACTGAACCAAAGAAATAATTTCTAACAGATTTTTGCAGACGTGGTTGAAAATCTGTCGAACTCAGGAGAATGAAATTAACAAACTGTTGTTAAAATGAGCAGGTTTGAAAAGATGTCGTTTAAGAATTTTTCTGCTGCAATACTACTTTTATATTAGAAGAAATAAGGTAGAATTATATTGAGATAACTTGGGTGCGTTGTTAGTTTAAATGCAACACTCGTGCCTACTTTCTTCACCAGACGAAGGGTCGTGTGCTTTTTCGACCCGAAAAAATTGTTGCGATCCTATTGCATTTTATGGGTGTTTGTACAAAATTTTGTTCGTAATACTTTAAAACGCCAGTTCTATGGTTGCTTTTTTATTAATAATCACATAGCTTATTGTTTCCAGTGACTGTTGTTGTCGTTCCAAATTTAAACAAAATAGTTCATGCGCATATTTGAAGAAGATACAAACTGTAGATGGACTGGTATATGGATGGCATACATCACGGTTAAGATTTATAAATGATGGTGTAAATTTTAAATGTTTATCTGAAAATGTCCATTGCGATACTTAGTGTTGAATACATATCTGTAATACAGATGTTTCTCTGATAATGCTAAATGAGTGATTGATATTAGCTTTGTTAAGCATTTGTGATTTTTAGGCTATTTTAGATTAGTCAGCACCTCACATCATATTCATACAGAAATTTATTTTCAACGTTTTCAAACCACACACTAAAACGTTTCGACAATTTGACACTTTAACTTAGAATCGCCATTATTCCGCACAACAGTAATACAATATTTTGTAAAGATGCCGGTCGGTGTCATGTATCAGTATTTCTGTTGTATGTGTAACTGCATTATTAATAACAGAAGACTTGGCGCTGGAATATTAAATCCCGAATAAACTACTACGTCAGAATTGCGAAAGAAAAATATTGGAAATGCATACAGCTGTTTCGGTAGCCCTAAACGTACAGTGTTCAGTGCAAAAAGGATTCTGAATCTGGAGAAGTGCTCGTATATATAGGAGAGGGGCCGCATTTAGTTTAATCAATAGGATTACAGGTAAGGTGGGGATAATGGCCAATAGAAATTTAGGAAAGTTAGCTGTGTAAACAGTAGAAAAATTAAGAAAATGTGGACTGAATATAAAATTTCAAATAGGGAATAGCAAAATCACAATTTACAAGATTTTTAAAATTTTTATAAACATGAAAAGCTTCAAAGAAATTGAGTTCATGAATGGGTTTAGGTCTGTAAATTATTTTAGCTGAATTAAATATGAAATTATGATTTTCCTCCCAGCAATATTTAGAAATAGCCGATTTTATTTGTTTCTTGTTTGCGGACGTAATTCATATGTTCTTTTAGACGAAATTTAAAACTGCGTTTAGTTTGGCCAATATATGTTAACCACACTGACAGGAAATACTATAAATACCCCAAGAATTATGCATATCAATGGGATCTTTTAACTAAGAAAAGGTGAGTTTATTGGAAGGCGAAAATATTATTTTAAATCGTACATTTTGAGAATTTTAGCTATGGTTTGACTGGATTTAAGAAAATAGGGTAAAACAATACTGATATTAGAAGAAACTGATTTAGTAGACGGAGAGGGGGTTGTAATTTTTGGATAGCTTTGTCTATAATGGAAGGGTCATTGCAATTGACAGAGGTTATGACCTATACATTATAGACAAAGCTATCCAAAAATTACAACTCCCTCGTATTTCGTCTACTAAATCAGTCTCTTCTAATATCCGTATTGTCTTACCCTATTTTCCTAAATCCAGTCAAACCATAGCTAAAATTCTCAAACAATATGATTTTAAAATAATATTTTCGCCTTCCAATAAACTCGCTTTTCTCAGTTTAAACATACCATTGATATGCATAATTCTTGGGGTATTTATAGTATTTCCGGTCAGTGTGGTTTATCATATATTGGCCAAACTAAACGCAGTCTTAAATTTCGTCTAAAAGAACATATGAATTACGTCCGCAAATAAGAAACCAATAAATCGGCTATTTCGAAACATTGCTGGGAGGAAAATCATAATTTAAAATTTTATTCAGCTACAATAATTTGCTGACCAAAATCCATTCATGAACTCGATTTCTTTGAAGCTTTTCATATTTATAAAAATTTTAAACTTGTAAATTGTGATTTCGCTATTCCCTATTTGTCTGAATGTTGGAAATTTTATATTCAGTCCACATTTTCTTAATTTTTCTACTGTTTACACAGCTAACTTTTCTAAATTCCTGTTGGCCACTCTCCCCACCTTACCCGTAATCCTATTGGTTAAACTAAATTCGGCCCCTCTCCTATATATACGAGCACTTCTCCTGATCCAGAATCATTTTTGCACTGAAGACGGTAAGCTTAAGGCTACCGAAACACCTGTATGCATTTCCAATATTTTTCTTTGGCGTTTCTGACGTAGTAGTTAATTCGGGTTTTAATATTAACTGCATTATTGTACATATTAAGCATTCTCCCATTCGCTGTTTCTGCGTGCATGTATTTCTGGATATTTCGATTGACACAATTTTTGAAACATAATTAGAGCAACAGAAATGTCTCGTTTAAAGGAAATAGTTCACCTTAATAAATTATTTCATTTTTTTTTAATTATTTTTTTGAAATTTTAGTCACTATTTCATATTTCATAAAATATGCATAACGTTACACTCTGATACTTAAAAATTTTATTATTACTAGCTTTAATATAGATAATATTTTATTGTGTATTTGGAAAATTAATGTAGATTTTCTTTCTGGTCTATTTAGATATCACACCATCAGTAGCCATTGTAACTGTCGGTAGTGGAACAGGCGGGGATTCTAGCAAAAAAAACCTTGGCGAGAAAACGTTCGCGACTCCTGGCACGGAAACGGATCCAACACCTGGCACTTCAAGTCAGCCAACTGATACTGAGTTGGAAATGTCTCGGGCCCAGTACAGACCCCATGGCAGGAGAAATCGTCCTGGCCAGGAATCGCATGAATATGAAACAAGTTTCAATGAGCTCTACTCCCAGACTGGATCAAGTATGTATCTAGAATTACCTTTACTTTTAATATTTGAGTTATAACTTGTTTAACACTTGTTACATAAATAACTCAAGTATGTTTTTTGTAAATGAAAAGTACAATTTATTTGTGTGTTGTACTTAAAAATTTAAAAATATATGGAATATAATGCAGCGAATACTTCTAGAATATAATGAAAAAATAATTGCGAATATTTTATTCAAATGTATTATTATTATTTTATATAATATTATTTTTAACTTTGTTTTCTTCCATATGAATCTAAAATATTTTTAAAATTCCAAAATAAAATTAAATGGATTTATGTAATTACAGGCGATATAAGCACATTTAGTTAAAAGCCTAACACAACATCCACACTTTATTTTAGTTGATATTTGGGAACTGTACTGCTCTAATTAAGATTTTAGAGAAGAAAATATAATGCATTATATGTGTCTTACCTTAGATCAAATAATGTATCAAAATTTACATATTGGGTATTTTTTATTAAAACTTCTACTTGCATGTTTCTCGCTACGCATTCGTGCAGCACCCCTTATTGAAGAAACATTTAGCTAATATTACTAATAAAAAATAATCTCTAAACGAGAATAACTTTTTTGCAATACGCATTCAGTTCTATTAATGTTTTCAAACTTTATGATTTTCTAAAATGTCTACAGACTTATGGGGACACCTGGTACATTGAAAGTCTCCGAAATGCAATTTCCGTTTGCCAGGGTAACCCAGATTTCTTTTCAGAAGCCAAATATTTGTAATGGAAGCAGGTTTTGAGATTGCTCTGCACGAATGTAATTATGGTGAACTCTGGATACTTATTTACTGCCGCAGCTCAATGTGACATCTCAATAACTTTATAAAAAGTGATATAAAACATACGTGTGTGTATTTCCCAAACTAAAGTTCATTTCCCTTTAACATGATATGCATCTCTAAAACATCTTTAAGATTACAAATTGGTAGTCAGTCCTGCAAGGAAGGGCTGCAGTTATCCAAATTTTTTCTTCAGAACTTGCCTAGAACACTTCTTTTACAATAAATAAATAAATAAAATAAATAAATTAAGAAGGATTGTATGGACAGCCCCCCCCCCCCCACGTTAATTCACTACTTGTACAAAGGTAGTAAACAGTGTATATCTTTAACCCTTTCGAGTAGCAGAAAATCCTGTACCGCCCTCTTGTGTTTTCCCAGCGATTATATTAATTTTCTAATGACCAATATCTAATGCCACCAATATCAGGATTTAACTGAACATATATTGGACCAATTGCGTCAATTTTGGAAATATGTTTATTCATCTCTTTCTCGTTGTCATTTTCGAGATTACCAACGGATTCTTAGATCTGATCTACACATTATTTCTATTTTCACTAATTATTACATTTCCCATATGTATAAACTAAGCGACAAAAAAAAAAAAAAAAAAAAAACTCGGATGTTTTCCATTTTCTTTCTAAAATTGCTAATTTTATTGTTTCAAAAGTAAATTTTTTTACAGACTTTATTACGTTGTGTTCCGCGTGCAATTTAGGATTGGGACAAGTGTTAGAAACAAGTTGCAATTATTCGGAAAATTGTAATTTCAGAAAGTATTTAAAAAATTTCAAGAATATACCACAAAAAACTATACCACAAAAAATATTAATTTTAGAGCCAAAAAAAAAAAAAAAAAAAAATATTCGGGGATGTCAAAATAATGAAATATTAACAAAATATTAGTGATCTGGTTTTTAGCAGGATATAATATTATATTGTGGCTGTTTAAACAACACATTTGTGATTAGGCGGCCACGTTACTCATCCAGTCGAGATGACCGCAAGTTAAAAAGTCAGCGCTTAAAAAGTCAGTTTGTATTAAATTTAGAACTTAGCAGGGATTCAGAAAAAGTGTTTAGTAACATAATATATCTAAACAAACTAAAATAACAATTTAAACAAAGCAGGTTTAATTGCCAGAAAACCAGAAAAAAATTCATTCTTAAAGAAAAACAGAAAACGAAGAAATTAGAGGGGGAAAAAATCAATCAATTACTGGGCTGAAGTTGTTCTCCAGGGGTCGATCCAGGCAAAATTTGGGTCCCTTTTGCGGCCCCTTCACAAAATTCCACATAGTAAAAAGGGACCCTTCACAAAATTCAAATTCATAGAAAGGGACCCTTCACAAAATTCAAATTCATAGAAAGGGACCCTTCACAAAATTCAAATCCATAAAAAGGGACCCTTCACAAAATTCAAATTTATAAAATGAGTCACTTCACAAGATTTTGTTTTATAAAAATGATCTTTTTATTAAATGTTTTCATATTTTCAGTATTAATTTTAATTAATGCCTTAATTTGGCTCAACGAAACTCTATTAACTTGATATTAAACATTACATAAAGTGATTGTAAAAACTGAAGATTTTACACAATATGTTACTTTTTCACAAAAATATTTTATAATTCACAAAAATAAATAAAAATTTCACAAATATTTTGTTTTTCACAAAAAAGGGACCCAAAAATTAAAACTTGGATCGACCCCTGTTCTCACTGATCAGTAAAGTTTAACTTATTTCGAACTAACGGAAACAAGCATATCTGATTACGAAAATGTGGCTCACTTAATGAAAATTGCACTTTTAAAACAATACGTATTCCCCATATAATACGATACGAAAATGCATAACTTTTCGGTGAGTCTGGCAAATTTTCATGTTCAAGGGATCAATTAACCCAAAATAAAACTCGACCATTTAAAAAAATATATATATATATCCCTGACCGACTACTTTTGGGGTATTTCAGACTTTTCCATAATCAGCATTTCAAGATAATGCACCTTGTTATATGGCACTTGTGATACTTTTATTTGATTCAAGTTGCTAAAATTACTTGTCCATTCTCATGAGCATCTATAATTTTGTAAGTTATCATAATATTTTTACTTAAAATTAAATCCCATAAAGAATATCGTAGGATTTCTTCTTTATTGGACCAGAAAATTGTCCTAATCTCAATCCGCTCGAAAATGTTTAGTCTATAAAAGAGGGTAAGGATTAGAAATTTGTAGTCTACAACTTTGAAAGAACTAAAAAAAAATTTGATATTTGACACAGTGAAATTTGAGTTTCATGTTAAAAAACTAAGATACTATGCCATTGCGCATTTTTGCAGTAATTTCACATCAAGGCGGAATTATCCAATCTCGAATGCATATTTTTATTAAATAATTGTTTAGATCTAACAAATAAATCGTTTTATTTCATATATTAAAATATAACGTGTTTATTTCCTATAATAAATATCATGATAGAGTACAAAGTATATGTTTATTGTATTATGTTTAAAACAAAAATTTTGTGTAGATTTTTATTAAATACTTGTCTGTAATGAAACGAAGTGTAATAAAACGAATTATTAAATCGAAAATGTACATAGGTATCATATTTGATTTCCGCATTATACAAACATAACAATTTTATCTGTTGCAATCACTAGTTTTTAAAGTATTACAAACCGAAAAAGTATAAGTCAATTTTTATGCAGTGATTTTTTTTTTTTTTTTTTTGGTCGTTTAGTATATATATATTTCTCATGGGGCAGTTTAATGTATTTCAGTGTATAAATGCATAAATAATACATAACGAAATTTTTTATGATATTTATATTAGATTAGTTATGCAATAATTATCTACGTATGAAATTTTTAATCTACAAGAAACTTATTAAGTTAGTGTACTCTAAATTTCCTTTTATTTTTTTTCTACCAAGTATAAAGAATATAAAATTGTATAAAGTTTCATTTTTAGAAATACTTACTTAAGAGATATAAAAATTTTTTTGACGGAAATCAAATTATGCTATGTTTTTATTAATCAACAAAATGCACATTATAATTTAAAGACTTCACACCGATTGGACTGTATAATATATATAGTTTTTCATAAGTTTATAATCATATTTTATTTCTTAAAAATATTTACTTAGATATTTCTCAGTCATTCTATTGTCCTTTTATTCTATTTTATTTTTCGCAACAGGGAATGGATCCTGATGATGGCTATCTGGACGGAAATTACATGGTATGATTTTAAATTTATTTCTTAAAGAATTTAATAATTATACATAAATTCCTTAATTTTTTACAATATTTAAACTTTCAATTAAATAATAAACTTGAAAATTAATGATACCCAGGAATTCTTTATTTCATAAATATTTCATTTATATACAAGTAATGAAATTCTCTGTAACTATAAAAGTTTTATCATGAAAAACGGCAGTTTGAGTGACGCAAGCGGAAGGACAAACGGACGGAATGCTGCGAACTCATATATACGGCTAGTTTGACATCAAAGAGAATAGTAAAATCTGACACTTAATATCTCAGCAAATATGCCATATTTTGTTTTGATTTTTTCAAAATAGTCTTTTATCTTCGGTCTTAATCTATCCTGAAAATTTTACATTTCTACATGCAGTATGTTTTGAGATCTGAATCTCAATTTAAAGCCAAAAAGGGAAAATGTGTGGTGTAAGGTTGTAATGGACTAAATTTATGAAAAAATATCTCTAAAACCGCACGAACAATTTGAAATTAATTAATATATGTTGTTAATGGGATCTTTCTGAATCGAGTAACGTTTTTGTTTTTTTCAGGAAAACTCTTGTTTTTCCTATAAATTGTTTTAAATATGGAACTATATTACTTCGCCAATTACATTTATTTCTTCGATGGAAACGCTGTTATTCGGTTCTTACTGTGAGGCATGTGGTTTGGTTGACCGACGTGAATGCAGCCAATGAATTAGTTAAATTTTTTTAACGCAAAAATACTTTTTTACATGTTTAAAATTTTTTTATTATACATATATTTAATCAAATTGTTATTTACATATTTTTCCTATTTGTGTATGAAGAGAATTCGTTATTTTAGATTTATAGATTTATTAAAAAAAAAAAAAAAAAAAAAAATTATTCAGTTTTAAATTAAGAAATTATTTTAAAATTTAAATTACTCTATTTAATCGTTATTCGAGATGATTTTATAATTTTTTAAGACGAAAACATTTTAAATTTATTTTGTTATAATGCTGATACTGAACTCTTCTGTGTTCATGCACCCAGGGGCGGGTTCAGGCTGTCGACCGATCCAGGATCGATCCAATTGGTCGTGGAACAATGCTTCCGGTCTCATCGACCGGTCTGGATCAAAGTCGTCCAGTGTAATGTGTTCCATGGACCGGTCGTGGATCAAATCGCCCAAGAAATTTGTCATTTGATCCATTTACAAATCCATTGCTATGATTGGGCATTGGTTATTGCACGGTTACGCCATCTATCGGTCATTACAAACGCGAATATGCATACAAGCTTTTTTTTTTTTTTTTTGGTAAATAACTGTATAATTGTTTGAGAATTATAAATATATGCATGCAATGGATTGAAATATACAATAATGCAAAATAAAATTCATTGAATATTATTTAAATTTAATTAAATAAAATTTTAAAATGCTCCCTGCAAACTTTTTTTTTTTTTTTTTAATTTTGAGTTCAACAAAAAATTCACATTAAATTTCAACATTCAAACATAAAAATAATTAGCAATATTTAAAAATCAACATTTAATTTGTATTTAAATATTAATAATATTAATAAAAAATATAAATGTATTAAACATTTAAAATAGTATTGATTGAAATCAGAATTAATTGAATTTAACAAACCAATTTAATGAGGATTTGAATTAAATGAATGATAATTTAAGAAACTTATATATATATTTGTAATCATTGATTTAAATTTTATAATTTTTTGGCAATGTGTAATAGTTTTATGTTTCTTACCTTAGATCATAATAAAACTTGAACCTACTTCTTATTTATGCTAAGTATTTGTTTTAAATTTCCGTATTCCAACTTAAAAATATTTAACAAAAATTAGCTTTTGATAATAAATTCACAAAATAAAACTTAAAATTGTTTACAGTATATCATTAAAATACAATAAAGCATAATTGAGGGAAATAATAATAATAATAAAAAAAAATTGCTGGAAAAATTTCTAAAATTAAAATTCTATTGTTAGTATATTTTATTTAAATAACTTTCAAAAAAGAATTATATAATTAATATTAATGTATTTCAGTGTACCCAACTAGGCAGAATACCAAAAAAAAAGAGAAAAAATAGTTATGCATCATCTTTTTTTATTATTCATAGTTAAATTACATTTTTAATTAATGAATTAAATTTTTCTTTAATTAATTTAACTTTATACTATTTTATAGCTAATTTCAAACTAAGCCTACAGATGACAGCACTGATTTTGATCCAATAAAAGGATCGGAGTCCCCAGGCTCTGTTTTCGACCGGTCGTGGATCAAATGCCTCAGGGCCCAGTTGGATCGGTCGAAGTGTTCCAGAGGATGGACTCACCACAGGTATTTCATGCTACAAACACAAATCTAATCGAAATCTTACGCATTTCATAGTGCTTGCTATTGCTGCATGTAGCTCTAGATTTTGTCAATTTTAACTTTATATTTGTGATTATTTATTTTTTATTTGCAAACAACTTTATTGGATTATATTTCAGGTAAGATGGTTTTATGTTTCATTACATTTTACTGTATTTTACCATGTTTTTATTAACTCGCTTTCTTCTTTCTTAGTCTAATACAAATCTTGCAATCGATTTTTAACTAACTTTCCTACTCAATATTTTTTTTTTTTTTAAATGTGTGAGCGAATTTAATTATATTTTGCTTTCTGTTTCAATGAACCCAGCGATAAATCTGCGATTTTTTTTTATTTATTTATTAACTAAATCAACAGCGCCACGTTAAGCCTACACGGAGTACGTATGAAGTCTAACGAAACGACCGTGGTACGTTAAGCCTACATCGGGACGGAACAGGAATCGGAGCAAAATCTACGAATGAGTTAAAACCACGGATTAGGAGACCAGGATAGAACACTAGATAGGGCAGCGAGCGCGAAAATAGAAGCTTTCCTTTCCGCATTAATTCAGCTGACCAGAGTAAGCGATCCGATCGCCGCCTGGTGTAGTACCTTTGAAACTTATCGGAAGAAAGGGAAAGCCCGCCCCTTAGGCTTCAGTCATCCAACGAACGAACAGCCAGAAATGTAAAAACGCGCTGATTGGTGGATTCTCGAGATTGGTCGCCCTCTATATGAAAGATGAAAATTACTACCTTACCGTAACGTTAGTAATATATCCTATAGAATCTCCTAATCCGTGGTTAAAACTTAAGCGGGGGAAAAAGCACTTCTGCTTTATTATTTTTTTAAACCGTTGTGGCGGATCTAAATTTTGGATTTCAGATTAAGACTTAATTTTCTATTTTAAATTTAGCCTTAAATGCTAAAAACAGATTTTTCCTAGTTAGACACAAGTGTTAATAAAAATGGTTCCTCTTCTCTATAATCAATCTGATAATAATTTTACGATTTCACATAATTCAAAAAATTGAGGGTTAATTTGCTGATCTCTATTTGAAAAGAAAAATAAAGTCCTACAAAAATTTTATACCTACTGAAGATTTGATGTTTCTAGAAATATTTATATTTTTATTGCATCCTCATATTTGCTACTGAATTTTAATTTATGAATCTATATCTATGAAACTATGCATTATCGAAAAAAAATATTAACTTGCTTAGCTGATGTGTAACAGTTCTTTTAGCATTTTGTGACTAAATTTCCAAATTTTTCTTTTTTTTTTCCTGATATTAATATTTTAGCCATTTAAACTGTGTTAAACCTTGAAGGAAAATAATTATGGTCATTGGCATTATAAACCCCTCTCTAGTAGAAGAAACTTATTAATTATCTTCTGTTCAACTACCGTGTACCCAGGGGTTCATCCAGGTTTTTTATTTTTGGAACCCATTTTTGTGAAAATCTATCTTTTTACGATAAAAAGAATTATCACCTGAAACCTATCAATCAAGTTAATGGCATTGTATTGAATCAAATATTGACACTCATTAAAAATAATATTGTAAATAGGAAAAATTTACAAAATTATCATTTTTACAAAAATAAATTTTTTCAAAGGGCTATTTTTATGAATTTTAATTTTGTGAAGGGACTCATTTTATGGATTTGAATTTTGTGAAAGGACCCATTTAAGAGATTTGAATTTTGTGAAGGGGCAGCAAAAAGGTCCCAATTTTTGCCTGGATCGACCCCTGGTACCAGCAAAATCCCATGTATTACTAATATTACTGATATTATATAATATTAATCGATAAAATTTTACGTTCTGTAAAAAGTATAAATTACTATGAATTTTCTTTCTTAAATTTTGATTTAGAACATTTAACAGATATTTGTGACCAAATTAGCATTAAAAGTTGTTCTTTCATTGTTGCTTCATTTCCATTTGAGGAAGGAGAAATTTTCGATTATTTTAATAAGGCTTTTCGCAGCTTCAAGATAAGATACAGATTGGCCTGTTCATACTTGTGTTTCTTGCTTACAACTTTCTCATCAACGGAAAATCCGTTCAATTACACTAGTTTACACTGTTTTCATACCCCAGCTGAAAGTTTTTTTTATTATTCATTTAGTTAGAATTATCCAGAAAAAATAATAAAAAAATTCTGTCGCGTCTGGTTTAAAAAATATTTATTAACTTAACTGAAATACATAATTTTAGTATTAATACTAAAAGAAAATTAAAAATGACTAATTTTTGCCTTCTTTTTATAGTTATTTGAATCAGTTTCTCTTATAATGGACCAACAGTAATCCCCTAACATGTTTTCATTCCAAAATCCTTGATGTCGTTCTTCAAAAACCTTTAAATCATGGTGAAAACGTTCCCCTTGTTCGTCACTCATACTTCCTAAGTTTTCAGGGAAAAAGCACAGATGCGAGTGCAGAAAATGAATCTTTTACGACATGTTCATTCCAAACTTTTGAAAATTTTCCAATAAATCGGTAATAATTTCTTTTTAATTTTCACTTTTTTCATGTCCCAAAAAATTTTCCACAACCATTTTGAATGACTTCCAAGCAGATATTTCATTAACAGATAAAAGGCTTTCAAACTGAGAATCTTTCATAATTTTATAGATTTGTGGGCCAAAAAATATACCCTCTTTCAATTTTCCCTCTGTAATGTTTGGAAAGATTTTTTGTAAATACCGGAAAGCATCACTGTTTTTGTGAAGCGTCTTCACAAAATTTTTCATGAGCCCCAATTTGATGTGTAAAGGGGGTAGAATGATGTTAATGGGATCTACCAACAGCTCGTGTTTAATGTTCATTTTGCCCAGAATATACTCATTTCGAATAGGACATTCTTTTATACATAATGATGTTGTTTCGCTCTACTGTCCCACAAACAAAGGAAACAGTATTTTGTGTAACCACCCTGCAATCCCAATAACATACCGATGACCTTGAGATCGTCGCACACTTTCCATTGGTGTTGTTTATACTTTATTAAATTAATTAAAATACGCATCGTTTCATAGCTCTCTTTACAATTCACTGCGTGTCCTATTGGTATCGACGGTTTCTTATTACCATTGTGTAATAAAACAGCTTTTAGACTATATTTCGAAGAGTCTATGAATAAGCACCACTCTGCTTTATCATAGTTTTGATCATTGCTTCAAAAAGTCCCGGGATATCATTACAATAACAATACTCACCTTCTCTTTTAAGAAATTCTGAAAAAACTTTGCTTCTGTTTCTGAAAAACGTAACTTTTATGTCTGGTAGTAATAAGTTCCATTGTTGTAAGCGGGAACCAAGAAGCTCTGCTTTAGATCTAGATAATTGTAAATCTCTTATAAGATCATTTAATTCGGCTTGGTTAATTAAATGTGGAGTGGTTTCTTGAAGTGAGAACTCGTCAGAATCACTAGAAATCGATTTGAATTAAACATCACTTTCATTGTCATCTAGTATATTTGCACTCGAATTACCAGGACAAACTGGATGTGATAGATCTTCCGAAAGTAATGTAGGCTTAGTAACAGACGGAACTTCGGCATATATAATACTTGCCTTATTTTTTTATTATATCCCAATGTCATCGTAACACAAAAGTAACAATTATTTTCATGATTACTCGGTTCTCTCCATAGCATTGGTGAACCAAATGGAAGGTAAACGTTTTCTCTTGATGACCACTGGAGTAAGACGATTCTACAGCTTTCGCAAAACACATGAGGCACCCACTTTTTATCTTGATTTGCAACAGGAAATCCAAAATAATGAAGATATGCAGTTTTTAACGAATCTACAATGGGTCTTCTCTTTTTTGAAAATATAAACTGTAAAGGCACTTTATGCTTATTTAAAACACGAATACACTTTAATTACTCATAATTTATTTTTCGACGCCACATTCTGCGGTCGCCGAACACACACTTTGCTTCACAACACACACTCTCTTCGCTTCACTTCAAAGTTAAGAATACAAATTATAGGTGGCGCGGTGGTAACATACCGGCCCCCATTGCAATGTTTATTAAACATTCAATAAATCTAACAGTCATTTTTTTTTTTCATAAAAATTCTGATACACTTAATATTACACAATATTATACAGTAAATATTACATATGTTAAATAAAAAGTAATGCAAAAAAAAAATTATCAAAATATTACATAATTTACAACATTCATAATTAATAACAATGTTAATCATTTATTGAAAGCGGGCAAACTTTAGAAATGGACCTTTTAAATCTTCCAGAGGCAGTACTAATCTCCACTACCCTTACTTTTTTGTCCGCTCCGGGAAAAATTTTGCTTATTCTGGCCAGTGGCCACTCACATGGAGGTAAGTTATCCTCTTTTAGAATAACCATGTCTCCAACACATATGTTTTGTTTCTCAAATTTCCATCGCGATCTCTGTTGTAAGTGGCATAGATAATCTAAGTGCCACTTACGCCAAATGCTTTGAAACAACTTTGTTATTTTTTGCCATTGGCTAAGCCTGTTTTCTGTAATTTCTGATAAATCTGGCTCAGTTATAGACGTAATTGACCTTCCTAAGAGGAAGTGGGCAGGAGTCAACACATTTAAATCCTCTACGTTAGCAGTTAAGGGGACTAAAGGCCTAGAATTTAGCATCCCTTCAATTTGTATAATTAAAGTCAAAAATTCCTTTTAGGTTAATTTTAAATTTCCCGCAGCTCTTTTCAAATAATAATTAAAGGATTTGACTCCTGCTTCCCACAATCCTCCAAAGTTTGGAGCTCTAGGAGGTGAGTACTGCCAATCAATGTTTTCTGAACTCATATACCCCGAAATTTGATCATCTGGTCCATTTACCATTTTATACAATTTTTTGAGCTCTGCATTTGCTCCTACGAAGTTCCCCGCATTATCTGTATACAGCTTACTGCATTTTCCTCTCCTCGATATGAATCTCTTAAGAGCAGCTATAAAGGCTGCAGACGTTAAATCCGTGACTAACTCTAAATGTATAGCCTTGGTCACAAAGCAAATAAAAATTGCAACATATATTTTATTATAAGTACCTTTTCGTTGATTTTTATACTTAATATAGAAAGGACCAGTGAAATCTACCCCAGTGATATTAAATGGATAGTTCTGAACAATTCTATCTTTTGGCAAATTACCTAATATTTGTTGTGCTGAATTTGGATTAACCCTAAAACATTTAACACATTTATGCACAACTTTTCTACATAAATTTCTACCATTTGTAACCCAAAATTTTTCCCTCAAATAATACAATAGAATTAGGCCCAGCATGCAAAAATTTTTTATGATAAAAGACAACAATTAATTCAGTTAATTTATGTTTAGATGGAAGAAGAATTGGAAATTTCTTATCATAATTTAAATCACTACTACTCAGATTCAAAAAATTAAAATAATGTAAAAAAGAATGAGTTTGATGTTGCTAACGCGTCAATTTGCATACTGCGTCCAGGAAAAAATATATTAAAAGTATCTAATTATCTTCAGAGCATTTATAAATATAACATAAATATTTATTTTTATCTGATATATTAATAATTAACTATTTAAAAAATATTAGAATAATTCAAAGAAATAGAATACCTCGATAGCATGGTTAAAAAAATTAGAATATTCAAATTTTTCTTATAAGTTGAGAGAACGGCTGCGGGATTAACATCTGTGGGACTATAAAATGTGCTCCGTTGAAAATGAAAAGTCGTTTGGCATTTGATTGTAGCGTAGTATTTGCTTAATATGGGACGAAAGAGCGATTTATCTGAGGCTGTGAAATATCGTATTGTGTACTTGCACGAAATAGGAAAAACACAACTTTTTATAGCAAAAGAAGTGAAATGCTCTCAAGCAAGTGAGTAGAGTTTTTTGAGAGAATATTCTAATAATAAGTGTTTTCAAAATAAACACTTTAAAAGTGGTCGAAAGCCAGTAACTTCAAGAAGAGATGAAAGGCAATTGAAAAAGATTGTGAAGAAACATAGTTTTCGGAGTGTGAGATATGTGCATAGAAAATGGAAAGAAATGGGTATAAATGTCTCCAAATCTACAACACTACGACGACTTCGCAAATTAGGTTTTAGATCACGTGTGCCTAAGATAAAGCCATTCTTATCATCTAAGCAAAGGGCTGCTAGAGTTAAATGGTGTAAACAAAGGCTATTTTGGGATCACGACGATTGGAATAAGATACTTTTCAGCGATGAAAGTGTGTTTTGTGTGTCTCACGGAAATCAAGGTATACGTGTCTGGAGACTCAAACATGAAGCTTATAAGAAAGAATGTTTAAAACGTTCGTTTAAATTTGCGACCTCTGTTATGGTATGGGGCTGCATGACTGCTGAAGGCCCAGGCAGGTTGTGTATTGTTTCCACAACAGTCAATTCAGAAGTCTATCAAGAAATTCTTGAACATTTCATGATTCCTTCAGCTGAGGATTTATGTGATGACGATTTCTTGTTTCAGCAAGTTTCAGCTTCTCCCCACACTTCCAAATCAACAACTAAATGGCTCAAAGAGAAGGACATACCTGTACTCCCTTGGCCTGCAAACTCACCCGATCTAAATCCTATCGAGAATTTGTGGGGAATTATGAAGAAACGACTTCAAGAAGTTGCGCCTAGAGACAAAAAAGAACTTATTTCTGGTATAAAGAGCATATGGGCGAATTTGGATAAAAAAGATTGTGAACCTTTAGTTAAAAACATGCCAAAACATTTAAGAGCTGTCATTAAAGCTAAGGGTGATGCAACAAAGTACTGATTAGCAAGTAAAAATACTTAGAGTTTAAATTATGTTCAATATATTTTCATTATTCTAATTTTTTGAACCATGTTAGAAAGTATTCTAATATTTTGAATTTTTTGTTGTTAGCTGATTTAAATATATTTTCTATTTCATTGTAATGTGTTTACATTTTTATAATCTGCAAAATATGCAGATTCATATTATAGTACTTTATATTTGATATTGTTGATTATTTATTTGATAAATTCGATTTTCATTTCCCTTGACCATATTTCTTTTCATTATTCTAATTTTTTGAATCGGAGTAGTATTTCCAAGTCTTCCTCCTACTCTTAGCAGGCCTTCTTTGTCAATAAAAGGATGCAAATTGCTTACCTGACTTCTAGGACTTAATGTACCTGACTTTTTTAGAGACACTATTTCTTTTCTAAACTCCTCTTCCTGTAACATTTTTATTAAGATCCTTTCAGCGGTCTCTATCTCCTTATTATTCAAAGGACCTTTTTGTTTATCTTTATTTTTACAATTGTTTATGAACCTGTAAATAAAACTAAGAACACGGACAAGTTTAGGATAATTATTACTGATATCAAGAAAGTCAGACAAAAAGGTACTATTTGTACTAATGTTCTTTCATTTAAATGTTCTACTTTAGATTTAAGTTCTTTCTCAAAGTTATTTACACTTACAGACACTGGAATGTCTATATTGGGATATTCTGGCATAGTCAAAAACTTTGGGCCGTTGTACCATAAATCACAGTTTACTAATTTATTTGGGTCTATACCTCTGGATAACAAATCAGCTGGGTTGTTCTGGGATTGCACATGTCTCCATTGGCGCACATCGGACATCTCTTGAATAGTTGCAATTCTATTTGCTACGAAGGTTTTAAGCTGGTGAACCTCTTTCCGTATCCAACATAAAACGATCATAGTCACTCCAGCAATAAAGGGATGTTACATTCAGCTTTAGTGCGATTTGCACTTTTTCCATTAGTTTCACTAGAAGAACTGCAGCACACAACTCTAAGCGCGGAATAGTTAAGCTTTTAACCGGAGCAACCCTTGATTTGCTTGAGATTAATCTTATTGTCCGGCCACGTGAATCATTGGACTTACAATAGATGGCCGCTCCATAGCAGAGTTCTGAAGCATCTGCAAATCCATGTATTTCTATATTTGAAGCCTGGGGAATCACAATGCACCTTTCAATTTTTGTCATTTATTCGTTCTAATGCAATGAGAAAATGATGCCACTCTCTGTATTCTGGTGCTGTTAGTGCATCTCTCCAATCAATTTTTAGACGCCAAAGCTTTTGCATAAATATTTTGGCCTTAGCAATTATTGGGCCTATTAAGCCTAGTGGATCAAAGATCCTAGCTATCGTCGATAACACCTCTCTTTTTGTATAGGAATTTTTCAGATCTACTGTAACTCGGAAAACAAAACAATCATCCTTTGGCTTCCAAGACACACCTAAAGTTTTAATTTCATCTTTGTTATAAAAACTGTAACTCTCTGTCATACTTGGAGAAAGTTCATCATTATTAGCACACCACTTATGTAGCTCCATCCCTGCAGACTGTATAACCTCCTTTAACTCCTGTTGTAACTCTTTCGCCTCCTCTAATGTACTTGCTCCAAATAATACGTCATCCATATAAAAATTATCACGAAGGATTGGGGATGCTTTCGGGAATTTTTTTTCCTCATCAAGTGAAAGCTGGTATAAGGTTCTCATAGCTAAGTAAGGCGCTGAGACTGTTCCATATGTCACTGTTGTTAATTCAAATGTTTTGGGGGGGTTCCTCAATGGTATTGTTCCAGAGAATTCGCTGCAGTGGGTACTGACTCGGGTCAATAAGAATCATTCTATACATCATTTTGATGTCAGCAGTTAAGGCGTAAATATGCAGGCGGAAGCCCACCATTATGGTAAATAAATCACTTTGTATTACTCCGCCATTGAATTGCAAGGAATTAAGAGAAGTACCATTTGTTGTTGGTGAAGAACAATTGAAAACTACACGTAATTTGGTCGTATTTTTATCTGGCCTGTACACTCCGTGATGAGGTGCGTAATAAGCAACATCAGGAGTTTTATCCTCTGTCACTTCTCTCATGTGACCAAGGTTTTTATATTCCTCTAAAAAGTCTTTATATAACGACAAGTATTTCTCGTCTCTAGATAGACGTTTCCACAGCGATCTGAGTTTTCTAAGAGCAATTTCTCTAGACTGACCTAAACATGACGGATCATCTCTTAAAGGCATTGTTACAATATATTTACCTTTCTCATTTCTCTTATGTGTACGCATAAAATGTTCCTCACATATAGCCTGTTCTTTACTTTTGGTTAATTCTATATTTACATCCTCAATCTCCCAAAATTTTCTTAATGTTACATTTAAATCCTCTCCACGTATTAATCCACAATGAATTTTAACCTCATCCCTTTGAACTAAATTCCCCGTTGCAATGTAACCAAAACAAGAATTTTGAAGGAGTAGCTGAGGGTTCTGAGAATATATTTGCCCCGGTCTCAATAATTCATAAAAAATTTCAGCACCAAGGAGCATGTCTATTTTTCCAGGAATGTTAAAACTATAATCTGCTAACGTTATTGAATTCGGGACATCGATATGTACATTAATTACTTTATTCGGAACAAAATCCGTAATTTTCCTCACAACAAACATATTTAGGAATTTCTCAAAGTTTTTCTCTTTATTGGCAATAGTTGCTGTTACGCAACCGTTAATAGTCATCGATGCATCATTCAAACAAGAGAGTAAAGTATTTACTTTTTCTATTTTGAGTTGTAATAGATTTGCACAATCTTTTGTTATCAAACACGCTTGAGAGCCGCTGTCTAGAAGACACCTTACTTCCTGCCATTGAGAATATTTATCTTTAACTAAAACACGCACTGTACTCAATAAGACATTTTTTGTTTTGTTTTTTGCAAAACTAGTGGCTACAATTTGCTGCCTGTCACTAGGAAAATTAGGAGGAAAAAAGGAATTGAATTCACCGTGCTGTTCTCTATTCAATGTTTCGGAATCAGCGGCAGCTGCAACTTCCGAATTATCCTTTATTTCCTTACAAGAATCGCTAAATTTTCCTTCTCTAGGAAAGTGAATCAATTTATTATGTGGTTTTCCACAAAAACAGTTTCTCGTATTGCATTTTCTTAAATTACAATTCGGTAAAAAACACTTAAAACATAACTTATTTGCCTTAATAACATTAACTCTTTCTTGAGCAGGAAGTTTTTTGAACTGCGGACACATATATAAAGCATGATATTCATTATTTTTACAAAGAACACATTTTACATTTTTTACTTCTGATAAGAACACATTTGAAGCAACTTTTTGGAATCGTGAATTATGCGATTTGTTCCCGACAAACCGCTTCGCTTCATTTACACTAGTCCTTGCAAACACATTCAACTCATTTTTACCTCTGCCCCTTGCAGATAAATAAATATCACATTCACGACCCAATTCTTGTGGTTTAAAAAATGATTCACCCTGCTTAACCCCAATGTGTGTCATTAATTCACGATCTAATGAATGAAAAATTTTGTCAGATACAATTAATCATTCACTTTACACAATTCACAATAATACTCAAAAGATGCCGCTAATCGCGACGCATACTGCACATAACTCTCTGTCGGTAATTTTTGTGCTTTCCGGAAGTTATTTAAACACTCATTAGCCGTCGGCTGAAACTCCTTCAAAACAACTGTTTTTAATTTTTCGTAATTACACATGTCTTCCTCAGACACATATACCATTAAATTACTGGCTTTTTCACCGAGAATGTTTAAAAGAATTTCCGCTTTAAACCCATCTGGAACATTTTTATTCTTAAATGCCTTTTCCAGAGAATGAAAAAATAGATTGAATGATTCTGCTTTAGATGGTAATGGAATTGTAAGCGTTTTGATACTCTTAATAAAACTCTCTAGATTATTATTATTTAGAAGTTCTGGTTCCGAATGCACAGTTGAAAGCGAATTATTTTGGTATGAATCCCTTTTTAATATTCGCTAATTCTAACTCTTTCTCTAACTGCGCTAATTTAATTTTCTCGAAATCAGAATTTTGTAAAGATTCCTTACGAATATTTGCTATCTCTAACTCTTTCTCTAATTGTGCTAGTTTAATTTTTTCTAACTCTATTTTTGATTTTTCTTCTTTTTTCGATTTAATTTCCTCAACCGCGCAATCAACTACATTTTTCATTAACTCACTATTTGAAAAATGTTCACATTTCTCAATAATATCTTTTAACTCAACAAGTTTAGCACCCTCTCCTACACTTAAACCCAATTCCTTTGCGACAAGCTTAAGCTCATCTTTTCTTAATTTATCGATAATTGACATTATTAAATTTAACAAGTAATAAATTCAGAACAAATTTAAATTTTATGAAGACCTTGTTCCTCTTAAATAAATTATCACTACACTTGTTTTTTTTTTTTTTTTTTTTTTTTTTTTTTTTTTTTTGTTCACTTTTTATATTTTATGTTTCACTTAAAAAAAAAAAAAAAAAATCCATCCTTCGATATAAACATTTTTTTTTCTCTATGATTAAAACAAAACTTTTTGTTTCATCGATCGATTACGAACCGAAACTTCTTTTTCTCACAATGAAATTAAATAAACAAACTCGTAATTACTCTTTCTTTTTAACAGGTCCTGTGGCTCGACGGGCCATGTAAAGGCACTTTATGCTTATTTAAAACACGAATACACTTTAATTACTCATAATTTATTTTTCGACGCCACATTCTGCGGTCGCCGAACACACTTTGCTTCACAACACACTCTCTTCGCTTCACTTCAAAGTTAAGAATACAAATTATAGGTGGCGCGGTGGTAACGCATGCAAGCGTAACATAAACTGTCCACAAACATAACAAAAACGATCAGAATTTTGCAAACAAATACAAAATATAAAGATAAACCCTTATCACATTTAATAGCTTTAGATCCAGTAAATACTTCCCGTTTTATCGAAAACAAATTTCAAGTTATGTTAGATTTTATTACTTCTCGTAATGGTCCATTAGGTATAGTGCGACCACGTTTCCTACGACTAGCAGTGAGGCCGAGTCCAAAAGTTTAAAGGGATGCAAAATTGGCCGAGAGATAGTTATTTGGCAAACATCCAGTTATTGGGTGTTCCCTTATCGCTTGTTTTCTCTGTCACCCCTATTTTAACACTGGACTCGTTCAATCCGCACTTGTGCAGAGGCTTCCAAGGTCGCAAGAAATGTGGTTAAAGAATATAGTTGAGCATTATGCTTGGCGCCGTGAGTCCCGTGGATTACAACATTTTCATTTATTGCTATGGATTAACATGTAAAATTCCTAATAAAACTAATTTTGCTCTACTTCATTATCGTGTTACAAAATACCAAATTCATAAACATTCATATTGTATGCGTGCTAAAAAAGTTAAAAATAAAACCATTAGAGTTTGTATGTTTAGTTTTCCACGTGACATTTCAGAGTATTTACATGTTAGTGAAGTTGCTAATGCAGTAATAGGTCGAAGAAAGCTAACGAAAACTCGTTTGCATAATTTGCCACGAAATTAAGACGAAGTTTACATTAATGGTTATAATGCAGTTATAATGCTAGCCTGGTGTGGGAATGTAGATATTCAGTTTATCGGTGAAAAGTCAACATCTTTAACTACATACATAACAAAATATCAAATCAAAGCTGAAAAATCACTTGCGTCTGATGATTTTAATGATTTTTGTTCTGCAAAACCATTATATAATCGTTTATGGAACTTCGGTTTACTAGCATTATCGAATCGGGAATGTGGAGCTTTAGAAGCTGCTGACACTTTACTATCACATTCATTATTTGGAACTGATTGTGGTACCGTTATCAGATGGTTAGATGTTAAAATTAACAGATCGCGTAAATTAAAAACCCAAAAGGAACTGAGTAAATTAAGTAACAATTCAAGTGATATCTATTGTGCAAGTTGGATTGATACACATTATCCACATAGGCCAAAACAACTTGAAAATCTTTCTTTATTTGATTTTTCAAGATGGTATGATATTGTAAATAAAAAACCTTCTTCTAAAACCTTAATTTTTGAAGAGTATGGGGGAAAATATTTACGTAAAAGAAAATTTCCATATTTAATTAACCATTACAATTATAACTGTAAACAAGAGCCAGAAAACTATTTCTGTTTAATAATTTTGTTTAAACCATGGAGAACTATTTCGAAATTAAAAGGTCGTTTCGAAACGTATAGTGAATCTTTTATTGATTGCAAGGAAAATTTGCTGGAGGCAATGAAGTATCATGAACGTTTAAAAGAAATAATACAGCAGGCTAAAAAAGATTTGAATTCAGAAATTGAAACTATAGAAAATCAAACGTTTTCAAATAGTAAGGATGATAAAAATGACTTTAATATTAATTTTGTAGAGCCAATAGGAAATGAAATAGAAGATTCTGAAAAATTATTGCCAAAGGAAGATATTGATAGTATGATTAAACATTTAAATGTAGATTAAAAACGTGTTTTTGATGAAGTTGTAAATTGTTTGGAACAATATATTAAGGAAATTATACTTGCACATCCAATAATGTTAATAAGCGTTTAATTCCAAACTTAATTTTGAGAAAATTTGTGTCTGGAATCGGAGGAACAGGAAAATCACATTTAATTAAAGTTATTCGGTGTTATATTTCAGATAAATTTAGCAAAGTCGCTGTAACAGCACCAACTGGAATCGCTAATTTTAATATAAATTGTTTGACTATTTATCGTTTATTGCAGTTACCAGTAGAACATGGCAATATACCTAAGTACAGTAAATTATCAGATGACAAATTAAATTCTATCCGTGTTGAGTTACATAATTTAGTTTTCCTTATTTTAGATGAAGTCTCCATGGTCTCTAATATAATGTTAATTCATATTCACATGAGGTTATCGGAAATCTTTGACACTATGGATGAAGATGACGGTTGGTTCGGGCGAATAAATATTTTATTTTTTGGTGATTTATTACAACTTACACCTGTAATGGGACATTCCCTTTTTGTAAGTATTTCTAAAGAAACTAGCGTTACTCATTTTGCTGGATTACATTTTATAAATATTTGGCAAGAATTACTTACCTATGACGAATTGTCTATTAACATGAGGCAGCAAACAGATAAAGTATATGCATCCATATTAGATTCAATCCGTATCGGTGTATTGACAGATTCTGATGAGTTAGTTTTACGTAAAAGAGAAATTATTCTAAAATCCAATAATCCATCAGATTGTATGAAAGAATTAGTTGAATACGTACAAAAATTAGAATGTAAAACTATTTGTTTATTCCCCCACCCCCCACCCCCAAAAAAGTGTAATTTCTTTAACACCTGTATGTTAGATTATTCAAGTAAACCAAAAGTTATTCTCAAAGCTATTGATATAACTGAAGCAAAAACTAATGCACGAAAAGATAAAGAGCAGAAATCCTTATATAAGATTAAGGAAGATAATACTCTAACTGCAGGGTTAGAAGATGAAATAGAAGTCAAATTAGGAGCAAAAGTTATGTTATTGAGAAATATAGATGTAACTAACCGTTTAATAAATGGTGCAATAGGTTCTATAGTTAAAATTTTTAAAGATAACTTTTCAGCTGAAAATATCAGTAAATTTGGAATAAAATTTGAGACTGGAGAATTTGATATAGAACCTGTAACCGCAAAATTTCAATTATTTACAAACATATTTGTTTTCCGAAAGCAGTTTCCGATATGTTTAGCATATGGAATAACTATTCATAAAAGCCAAGGCTTAACTTTAGACACTTGTGTAGTAGACATAGGCAGCTCAATATTTTCATCTGGTCAGGTGTATGTTGCTTTATCCAGGGTTAAATGCTTAGATGGTTTACACATAATAAATTTAAATCCATATAAAAATCAAGCTCAGACTAGCGCAATTTTAGAATATAATAGATTAAAATCCACATTTAAACCTGATTTATTGGGTTGTTCAGAAAGTAATTTCGTTTTTTCCTTCGAAAATGAAAGACTATTTTCTTATATTGTATAAATATTTTATTGAATTATATATTCTTCACTTTGATTGGTTTCTTAGCGATCTCACGAGTTGTTATTTGGCAGTTTTTCATAAATCAATACTTTATTTTGTCTTCATTAGCACAAACTGGTTTTCTAGAACGTTATGCATCTTCAACTCAAAATTGCCAGAACAAAATTTGGTAAACCAGTTTTGACAAAAGCGTTCTTTAAATAAATTTTCTGCGCACACATCGTATACTTTTTTTCCTTGTTTGAATAGTATTTTCGCATTTTTGATAGCAAAAACAAAATATGCCGAAAATGTCGCTTCTGATTTTCTTTATTTGATAGGGCACCAATCAAAAACTATTGAGCAGAATAAAACGACCTTTTTCACAAGCAAGCCTTGCTATATCAGCTGTCACAATATGTAATGGCAATGCAACTTAAATGTGAAGAAGGTGTGAAAAAAAATACAATTAAGTCCTCTGCTGAAAAAACGAAATGACTTTCCGAACAACCCAATAAAACTGTTTTCATTAGACAAAACAGTTAATAAGAATGTGCCTGATAAAAACAATTACTTAACACACTTGCATACACCTCCATTAATTGATATAGAAAATGCACAAATTAAGAAACACGGAGAACACATAATAGAATCATTAAGTAATTTTCATGGTTTTAATAATCCATATGGTGTTTCTTGTTACGTTAACTGTCTTACAATGTCTTTTTAATATAGAGTGTATAAACCAGGGGTGTTTGTGTTCAGGGTTTACCCCTGATTTCAGGGTTTTTACTCTAACCCTTCTGTATTTTCATATTTCCTATAAAGTGTTTTTTCTTTCATTGGTTGTTTATTTGTTATCCAGGTGATATGTGAATGAAATGTAAAAGGATTGAGGGCTTCTGGCCTAAATAGTTTGAGTATTATTTGATATTTTGTGTCTTTTCTAATTTGAGTTTCTAATTTGAGGTTCTAATTTTCAGGGTTTTTACCTTTGAGTCACAATCACCC
Organism: Salticus scenicus; assembly: GCA_963930645.1. Taxonomy (NCBI): domain Eukaryota; kingdom Metazoa; phylum Arthropoda; class Arachnida; order Araneae; family Salticidae; genus Salticus; species Salticus scenicus. The sequence goes on from CAWVNO010001078.1 coordinate 93,825, forward strand.
CTGATAAACTCTGCAATAATGTTATCCCCTCACTCAGAATTAAAAAAAAAAACCTGTGTTTAGATTTTTCAAGTCCCATATCCAGTACTGCTTTAGATTCACATAAATTAAAATTAGTTTCATGATAATGATATGTTTGATATTAAACAGCAGCAGGATAGCACAGAATTTGTACAGTTACTTCTTGATAAATATAGATATTTAAACTTTGTCATATCATTTGATACTAAAAATTATTATAGATGTCAAACTTGTGAATATGAAAACCAAGAAGCGATTGAAACTTAAATAGGAAAATTAATAATACCATTTAACAAAAAAGAAATTTAAATTTCAGGAGTTACTTGACTATAATTTTAATGCCTGGAATTACAATTTATGTAAGGAAGCAAAATGCCCTAATTGTAATAACCTTAATGTTTTAATTTCTAAAACTAACACTGAGAATACACAAAATGTTTTAATTTTTTCATTGCAATTAATAAATTCAAGCATGCAGAAAAATACAAACCTGTTACTGTCAGGAGTTACCCAGAGTAAAATAAAATTGTGTGATAAAAATTACGTATTAAAAGGTGCAATATTTCATCATGGTAAAAATGCATAAAGTGGCCATTATACAGCTATAGTTCGAAAAAACAAACATTGGTACTAAGCAAATGGTAGTGTAATTTCTAAGTGTTCATGGCCAAGAAAACGTAATTTACATTTTATTTTTTGAAAAACAGAATAATCTTTTTAGTTTAGAAAACCTATTGTTATACATCAGGTAACCATTAAGAATTACTACAGGAGTTTTAAGTAAAAATTTGTCATTGTTGTATAATTTTTATATAGCTTTCTTTTTTCTTTCTTTCTTTTTTTTTTTTTTTTTTTTTAATATTTATAATGCCTGAACAAAAGTGGGCAACAATGAGCCGTTCCATTGGTAACGGTGATACCCCCACCATGTTCTGTGGATAATAGGGAGTAATTGTTTTTTAAATACTTTTCTTCTCCCGGGGACCCACATTACCAACTGAATGTTCAGATGTACATTTATATATAAAAAAAATAAATGTTAAGTTTCATAAATTTCTGTAGTAGTATGGAGTTACCAATGAAAAAAAAATTATACTGTTAAAATATTTTTTTATTTCAATAATACTTTTTCAGTATGAATAAAAAAAAAAAAAAAAAAAAAAAAAAAAAAATTCTTGTGATAATGTTTTCAAAAGTTTATTTCTTATAGTTACATGTTATGCAATTTTATTGTATATAATTGCTTCCCCCACCCCCAAGTAGTGTGTTTTTGTATTGTTCTGTTTTTCTTTAAAGTTTTATCACTTGCTGTATAATTTTAAAATTTACTTTCAAGTTAAATTTAATACTAAAATACTTTTTATATAGTGCTATAAATTCATTTCTGTGATCTTTTCAATCAATAACCCTTAAAAAGTAATGATATCAATACAAAAGCCCTTAACTGGTTAAAAGTTTGTGACGCAGCTACTTTATGGCTGTAAGAATTTTAGAAATATGGGTCAATATAAAATTTTATGTGACACTTTTCTATTAATTAAAATGTACATAATTTTCTTTTATTTGATCATTTGCTTTTTTCCTCTATTTATAACTACAATGCAAACATAATATTTTTAACTTCAACACAGACAGATAATAAAATATACTTACTGATGCTTTTTCATTTGCATTTCAAATTCAAAATAAAGGTTTTAAAAGGAATGATATAAAAATTTCAGTGACGTCTCGATTTCACTTTAAAAGATTTGTTTTTAGATTGCATTAAAATTACATTTGTTTTGTCTAATAAATTATATTTACACATTGAAACAGTGCTTTTAATTTTCAAACATACTGTCAAATAATGTCACTTTCACAGAGTTTGCATTTCAAACTTAAATTTATTTTTAAATAAATTGAATTGTCTTTTGCGTCACGCTATCCAAAACTGTAAGCAAAATTTATGTAAATATTATTTTGTATCATAGTATCAGACTATCTGAAAATATGTGCAGAGATAGTGTGATGCAAAGAAAACATTTGCACAAATTTTACTTGCAGTTTTGGATAGCGTGACGCAAAAGATAATTCAATTTATTGAAAAATAAATTTAAATTTAAAAGGCAAACTCTGTGAAAGTGTGAGTATTTGACAGTATGTTTGAAAATTAAAAGGACTGTTTCAATGTGTAAATGTAATTTATTAGACAAAACAAATGTAATTTCAATGCAATCTAAAAACAAATCTTTTAAAGTGAAATCGAGGCGTCACTGGAATTTTGATATCATTCCTTTTAAAACCTTTATTTTGAATTTGAAATGCGAATGAAAAAGCATCAGCATGTATATTTTATTTATCTGTATGTTGAAGTTAAAGTATTATGTTTCCATTGTAGTTATAAATGGAAGAAAAAAGCAAATGATCAAATAAAAGAAAATTATGTATATTTTAATTAATAGCAAAGTGTCACATAAAATTTTATATCATTATTTTTAAGATCCATATTTTTAAAATTCTTACAGATATAAAGTAGCTGCGTCACAAACTTTTAACCCGTTCAGGGTTTTTGTATTGATATACATATACATTATCTTTACTATGTATAATTTTCCACTTATTTATATTTAAAATTGAATTTAACTGATTTTATAAATACGAATTTAAATACGGATTCGTAATATTCACAATCTCCAAACATGCTTTATTTTTTCTGTATTCAAGATAAGGTAAACTACAGCCATTAGTATAAAAATGAAAACAATAAAAATGGGGATTTATATCACTATACTTTAAGGTTACACAAAGCATTTACATTAATGGATAAAAATTACAGATAAGTTACAGAGATTTTATGTACTGTCGCGAATTTTAATTTGAGTACAAGCATTTTATTAATCGAGTACTTTATATTTTGTAACCATGTTGATATTTTAGACTGTGAAGTATAACGGTAAACGACTGAGTAATTTTAAGAAATTATCATGTAATATTTGTACCAAAATTTTGGAATATTACTTAAATATTCATAACAAGGTAAAAAATGAAAAGTGCAATTTGACATAAAAAATAAAAGCTAAATCCAAAGAAATTATTTGAATTCTGTTTATTTGTTTATTTTTGTAAAACAAAATATTTCTCAAATATTATACATAAACATAGTTAATCTAAAAATAATTGCTTTTAATTCTAAATATGAAATAATTTTATGCAGTGGCTCAGTATTACATCAAAATATTACATTTATTAGGTGTATTAAATTGCAGTTTTTCTTTGATTCTGCAAACTGTCACATCGAGACATACACGTACATACACACTATATATATATATATATATATATATATATATATATATATATATAATATAGTCTATCCGAAATCGGCCTAAGACAGTTTAGAGTATTTTTATTTTATTTAAAAAAAAAACGATTAAAATATTTTTCTTTCGTGTATGTTATACGTTAAGCAGCTTCAATATAGACAAGGGAGCAGACGATTTGAATGTAAGAAGTTTATAATGGAAACACTTTAAGAAATTGAATATTTTACTTTAAGAACTAAATTTACCTTTTAAAATTCTAATATTTTAAAAGCGATCTATCATGAGAAAGTTAGAAATGTTAAATCAATTTTCAACTTTCTTTATCAGTATATTTTTACTTATATGTGGAAAGAGTTATGTATATATTCAGAACTTAGTTTACCAAATTTATTCTTTATCTCGCACAATTCTAAAACGATCAGCAGTTTAATGTTTGCATTGTGTATGTTATTACACGTCTATTATCACTCTTAAAATTTTGGCCTTTCATTGCTTCACCCTGGCGATATCTCCAGTATATTGCAAATATCTTCAAACGTCTGTATATACATATGCATGAATATATGTATAGGTGCATGTCTCGAATAAGATGAGAATAGTTAAGCATTGGTTACATTGTTCTCTCACTGTGGGTCCCAAATCGCGTGGTTATACGGATTTTTATTCCCACAGGAGAAACAAATTGTCTACGGTCCTGCTAAAGCAGAAGACCGTAGTTTAATTTATTTATAGGAGATACATCGAAAGTTGCACTTAACAGCCCTCTTCACTCACCGTCACCGGAAGCCCGAGCCAATGTTATTCTACGGGGAAATTTTCTTTACAAATAACTTATTAACTAATACATAGTTTTAAATTCTGTTTTCACATGCAGAAAATTCCCAACTGTTAAATTGACGGACTTTTTTTAAAAATGTATTTTTTTAATTTTTAATTTATTTTGAAATTACAAAATGAAAAAAATCCACATATTGAAAATTCGTATTTTTAAGCTTCAAAATAAAATATAAAAAATTTAAAAAAATAATTTTTTAGAAAAAGTGCGTGAATTTAACAGCTGAGAATTTTCAGAATGTGAAAACAGAATTAAAAAATATGTATTAGTTAATAAGTTATTTGCAAAGAAAAATTTCCCATAGAATAACATTAGGTTTGGCTTCCGACGGCAGTGAGTGAAGAGGGCCCTTAAGACTGTTTTGAGGAAAGATTAAAATGATAAAAAATAAAATAAAAATAAAAGGGAAAAGAATGAAAATAAATAAATAAAAATAATAATTGCATTTAGACAGATTACATATCATTAACAGAGAAAATTAAGTCAACGGATATAGTGTTAAAATTTATCTATATTAATAAAATCACACTTTTGTCTGTAAATTTGTCGAATCAAACAATTTTGCGATATCTTCGCGTTTCACACCCCATGAAAGCAGAAAATGACTTCAGAAAATTTTGCCTGTGTGTGTGTGTGTGTGTGTGTCATCGTGTCTGTATGTCCCTTTTATTTATTTATTTATTTATTTATTTATTTATTTATTTTTTTTTTTTTGGTCTGGGCATCACTCGAGAACGGCTGGGCGGAATTCAACGGCGCTTGGCAGGAATTTAGGTCTTCACCCAACTTAAAATTAAATCTATCAACTTTTCAGAAATTCCTCCCCCCGGTCTTCCCTGGGGGGTAAAAGACTAAAACACGTTTGTCCGGGCATCACCCGAGAATGGCTGGACGGAATTCAACGGCGCTTGGCAGAAACTTAGGTCTTCACCCAACTTAAAATTATATCTATAGAAATTTTCAAAATTACGATTTGTGTTTAAATTGTGGGTAAAAAACGCCTGCGCATGTGCCATAAATATTTTTTCACAAAAACGCTTTGAATGAAAAAATAAAATATAAAAATAAATTTTTAAGTTAGACTTTTTATTCACGTGATTCGCACTACAAATTATGAAAAGATTGAAATGAAATATTGCTATCTAAATTCCATACTTTAGGTTATTTTAAAAAATCTAATTGTCGTATCGAAAAACTGTTTACACCCCAGGAAGCAGAAAAATCGCCCATTTCATTTGGTCCTGAATTTGTAACGATAGGTCTAATATTTCTAATTTATTTTTCCCTTTTTCCGTTGCCACTTAAATTTTATACTTTAGTTATTTTTTAAAAATCTAATTATCGCATCGAAAAACTGTTTACACCCCTGCATTCAGAAAAATCGCCCCTTTCATTTGGTATCAAATTTATAAAAATAAGTCTGATAATTCTAATTTATTTTACCCTTTTTCGGTTTTCAACCCAGATTTGGTAGAAGGTTTTATATTTATAGATATATTTTTATTTTCCAGAAATAAAATGAAATATTTTTAATTTCACGTGAATAATAATAAAAATTAGAGAGAAAAATACCTACGAAAGTTAATGACTTTTTTTTTTTTTAAGTCAGGAATTTGCACGTGGATAAGTATTTTCATCGAGATATTTGGCATTAGTTTAATATTTTTATTTAATTAAGCAGTACTTTTCTTTCCTGCAGTAAAGCAAAATTTTTTGTTATTATGTACCTCATCAGGTTCTTTTTATGTTCTCCCCTTAATTGTAAATGATTATAATTTGGATTTTATTAAGATTTTTTACTTTGTAAATATGAGAAAAGAGTTTTTATTTTATTTATTTATTTATTTATTTTGTGTATGTAACAGCTTTAGTATTGGATCTCTTTGGCAAAATTTGGAATTCGGCACCGAAGTAGCTCGGACGTTTCTCTCCAAGATCTTTAATTGGACAATTGAGGTAGCTAATTCAGTTCATCGCAAAAATGGCTTAAAGTATTTAAAGTAACCAAAGGGTTCCCATTCTACAGCTGTGCTTTTTGTATTTATTTATACTATTTTCTATTAATAACTTCTGTGGTCACGAAATTTGGTGCGTAAATTTTTTGTATGCATCCGGCACTTATTGTAACTGGATTTCACGAAATTCGAAATCCCTCCCCCCCCCCCCTTCTCGGAGTCGGAGGGTAATAAACATGTGTAAAAACATGTTTTTCCGATTGAATTCGCTTTGAAGTATCTTAGAATGGCGAATTTTGGTGTAGATATTGATTAAGTGTACGCATTATGTACATTAGTGGGATTTTGCAAAACTTTGAACTCGCCCGCTGAGGAAGGGGAAGTAAGAAGTGGGTAAGTTGTGCCGAAGACAGTGGGGGACCCAGACTCCTCACGTTGCGAGCGAGAAAACCTCTACCAATCACAGCGAGAACTTAGGTTATTAATAAAGATATGGGATTTTGACAACTCATTTAAGTTTAATGTCCAGCGAAACGATCAAAGCCTACTAGTATTTAATAAATGAGTAATTTTCGTTTAAGGTGTTGCAAAGAATAGTTAAGCACAAAACATTGAAATTTCGTAACTTGCTTTGCGCCCTCTACATGATATTTAATATAATATTTTAACAAAATCTATTAATAAAGATCGCAGAGATTATCGGCTCTCATAAGCAATAAATGGGATATACCGTATAAAATACCAGGTCATGCCTGCTGGTCCACCCTTTCGGAGTTTTTGATGGTTTTCTCCAAACTTGAGTTAATACCGGCTAAGTTCCATTAACGCTCCCTGCTTCATGGCGACGAATACCTTACCGATGTTGGTCTCTCGTGTAATCAGTTGGGCTAAACCTATACTAATTAAACTTTTATTAAAACTGCGGTTGGCTTGAAAGTGCGTGTATAAATAAGGGGGGTAATATCATAACAATCTTCTAACTTTCTTGAGGGAGGTCACCCTTGGCGATAAACTTCATGATTTTAATAAATATGTAGATCGAAATTTGTAAAAAAAAAAAAAAAAAAAAAAAGGTTGTTCCAATCTAGAAACTTTTTATCATTTAAATAATTTTAAATTTTATTTCAGTCTACAGATTCTTCGTTTTGCCATATGGTGAAAGACGAATCAGTCTGAGCCCGAGCGTATTTCTTTTAAATCACACATCTGATTTTTTTTTTCTCCTTGATTGACTATGCCACAAGTCACTGATTATTGTTTCTGTAGAAGTGATGTCAATGCTCAGATGTGTTTTTAACGTTGTTTCAGTGACTTTTGTAGAACATGTAGTAGTTTTTTCCCTTTCTTATTTCATATATTAAAGTATCCTCATCGACTGAAACTCGCCAACTCATTTAAGAACCTTTCTTTTTAGTAATTACATTCATTGATTGGAAAGTGTTGAAGGAAATCTCGCAATATAACTTTTTTTTTCTTAGTAAAAAATGTGGTAGGATCATTTTCTGCGTCTATATGCATGATTTAAGGTCTCATAATACAACTCGTTGGCATAGGTGGACTCTGCTCAGTTCCCCATCATATTCATTTTCTCACAAATTTCTAGTGCGAGACATATTATAATCATGTTAAAAGAAATTAATCTGACCAAAGCTTGATACAGTGACAGAATGAAATCCCCGCCTAATAGGTTATCCACCGTTCACTTCGATATATTTATCTTATTCTAATCTATTAACTTATTTTATCAGGGTCAATTCCATTGTTTAGTTTTCATGCTACTATTTCCAATGCAATAATCATCAAAATTCATATTTATATGAAAAATTTACAATTTCGCTATGTTGATAAAATCGTAAATTACGAATAATTTACGAAATTTTCCTATTAGAATATTTGTATTCAATCATGTTCAAACAAATATCATAAATGTAATTTTGAAGTTGTCTAATGTATTTATGATCCACAAAATGGAAGTTTATGCTCAATTTTGCCTTATTCTGACATGTTAAGTAAATCGTAAATTCCAAATAACTTACGATTTTTTTAAATTGGAAAAATCATAGTCTATGATATTCATGCCAGTGTCCTACATAATATTTCAAAAGTAGTCTGGCATCTTTACGATGAAAATATATCTCTAAAAATTGACGTTTATGTGAAATTTTGACCTATATACTCCCATGTTAAGAATTTCGTAAATTTCCAATAACTTGCGAAATTTTCAAAGTAGCATATTTATAGTTACTGATGTTCCTTCCGGCATCAAAACTGATATTTAAAAACTGGTCTCACATTTTTACAGTAAAAAGTTTCCATTTAATGCACGTTTAAGTGAATTTTTGTCCTATTCTCCCATGTTAAGAAAATCGTAAATTTCTAATAACTTACGAAGTTTTTTACTTCGAATGTTGCGAATGAATAGGGTTCTTACCAGTGTCGAAAGTAATATTTTAAAACTGATCTGACCTCTCTGCGACCATTTGTTCGTGAGATATCGTGCACACAGACTAACGGACTAACACACTAACAGACACCCTACAGTCAGACACCATACAAATTTTGTCATTTTCGGATTCCTCACACCTGAAAACGTGTAAAAAAGTCAAAAAACCGAGGTCGAAAATTTTCACGATTACCTAAGTTTCCCATACCTATAGTATGATGGAGAACTAAAAACGTGTAAAAAAAACTGAGGTCGAAAATTTTCATGATTACCTAAGTTCCCCATACCTATAGTATGATGGGGAACTAATAATAAATAAATAAATAAAAATAACTCAGGATACAGTGGTCTTTAAATTGGTGTCGAAGCAAAATAATCTCATCACTTCGAGGTACGGGGAAAGCTAATTAGATAATAAAAAAAATATAGAAAATTTTCGTTAGATTTGACAGTCATTTTTTTCGATCTATAGAACTGGTTAAAAGTAACAAAGTTCTAAAGATTTTGAAGAAGCACTAGAACATATTACTTAAAAAAAAAAAAAAAAAAAAATTCACATTCTACTTTAACGTTCTATTTTGCTACACCATTCATAATGCTTATTATGTAAAAATCCTTTAAAAACATTATATTTTAGTTAAAATTTTGGTATCAAGAAACCTTTTCGCTCACTTTGCTATACAAATTAGAATAAGTTTAACTCGTACATTTTAAAAGAATACTATCACTTTACAAATTTATATGTAAAATGCATTAGTTTGAATTACACCGAAATTACATAGTTTCTGCTGAACTCCATTTACTCCTGAAATAAGGTTTGAAGTAAAGAATAGTAATGTTTATTCTAAAAAGCAAAAAGTTTTTTAAAATTTCTAATTTTTCTAAAAAATAAAACACAATACAGCTGATTTATAGAAATCGCCTTCAGGTAGAGGGAAAGTTTTCGCCGCTGCTCAAGAACTCAGGATATACTGATTTTTAAATTGGCGTCGAAGCAAAATAATCTCATCACTTCGAGGTACGGGGAAAGCTAATTAGAGAATTAAAAAAAAATATATAGAAAAATTTCGTTAGATTTGACTAACAGTCATTTTTCTCGATCTATAGAACTAGTTAAGATAAAATTTATATCTTGCTGATGATTCTTAAAATCAAAGTCTGAACTGAATCAGCAGCTAGAAATCAGTTAGCTGAGAAGTTTCTGGGAATGGAACATAAATAAAAAAGCGATCTGTATAAAACAAAGTTTCTATAAATTTTATTTAAAAACAAAGCTTTCTATATTTAATCATTTTTATGTTAAAAAAAAAAAAAAAAAAAAAAGTACACCTGATTTAAAGAAATGGCCTTCAGGAAGAGGGAAGATTTTCGCCGCTGCTCAGGATAGACTGTTCTTTAAATTGACGTCGAAACAAAATAATCTCTCATCACATTCATTTCATCACTTGAAGGTAAGGGGAAGCTAATGAGAGAATGTAGAGGCAGTTAGAAAGATTTGTTTACATTTGACAAGCAATCATTTATCAGGGGGAAGAGTTACAACTTACTCGATTCCTAAAATCAAAGCCTGGTAATTCGAAACTGTCATCTATAAACCATGCAGTTGAGACTTCTATAATATTTGTATTGTTCTTTCAGTGTTTGGATCGTCCATCGCAGTTTTTTCTGACTGCATCATCAAATCAGCTGATAAAGCTATTGTCCAACATACCCGGACAACACTAAAGCGGTTGTTTTTGGAACTAGATGACAAAATTTCCATACGAGATTTTTTTTTATGTATGTATTAAAATATTAGGACTACTCATGAATCAAAGTTGAGACGCAATTAAAAAAATCCATCTACAACGAAAGAACTCAGCGTATTTTAAATGTAGTGAAAGCTAGCGACTTTAATCTTAACAATTAAGGTACTAAAGTTTTGTGCCGAAATAAACAATTATGAGCTTCTCTAGATTTTTAGAAAGTCTTCTGCATTATCATATATATATATATATATATATATATATATATATATATATATATATATTTGAATTAAATTCAGGTTGTATATTTTCATATTACACAAATGCTATTTTTTTCCCCTTTAAGCTTCTCGAAATTTTATTTTAATATGATTAAAATTTCTAAAACTGTCTAGTTATATTCAGCCTTTAAAACTCATATCTATTCAATGGGTAATTCAGACTAACGTCCTATTTACATGTTAACATTTAAATGGGGAGAACACGCGAAATCTCCATTTTGTAACACAATGCCCAAGTTAATCTTATATTTGAAAGATGGGAAGGGAATATTTAGGATTAAATTTAGAACACCCATTTGTTACAGCTAAAACAAAAAATGTTACTGAAAAGAATTGAATGTTAATAGAACAAAATTAGAGTTCCTATTGTTTGCTGGTGCTGTCATCTATCGCCAGTTTCTGGAGCTAAGACGTACTTCCTCCCTAATGAGCGCTTCTCTGAAAAACGGAATGACGCACCCCTCCTGCCTTAAACCCGGTTACTTCCACTACCGGTGCTCGGAATTTCCGAGTGGCATAAGAAACAACAACAACAACAGAATAGTAAGTATCATGACGAGTTATCTTGGGAAAGAAAAAAAAACTTTGCCGGCCGGGTTTAAATTAAAACCGGCAATGGTCACAAGTGGAGACTTTAAATTAGTCTTCACCTTTAAATAAATTAAGAGAAAACGAAGTACACTAACACATAATAAATATAATAAAACCTATCTTTACTTCGTGGCCGTTCTGAGATCTTTCAGCGCCGGGCACCCGGGCCTCTTCGGAGAACGTTAGCTCTGTGATGGAGATTTGGGTTTCTGGATGCTTCTTTGTTGACTTCCCAACAGGTGGCTCCATGCCCTATTTGGGGCTACTGCGCCGCTTTCATTGCATGTGTCTTCATTGGTTGATATTTCGATTGATTCTCGGTACATGGCGTATTGATAATTATTGTAGTCGGATATTTTAGTTGTTTTATCGAATTCTATTTTAATGTCATTATCTTTATATGTTTTGGCTAGGGCTGTATTGAATTTTCCAGTTTTTATGTCGTTTTTATGTTCTTTAACTCTGGTTTTTATTTTTCTTTTTGTGACGCCGATGTAGGAACCGGGTTTATTGTTTTTGTCTGTATACGGAATTTTATATATACCTGCGGTTTCGAGTGGGGGGGTTGGGTCTTTGTCGCTACGAATTAGTTGGAAAATGTTCTTGTTTGGTTTTATGGGGATATTTATATTGTATTTACTGGCGGTATTTCTGATTTTATTTGCGGCTCCGCGATCCAAAGGGATGGATGAGGTGAATTTAATTGGTTGTTTTTGGTAATTTGGAATATGGTCGAGTTTTTTGAGTCTATCTTTGATTAATTTATTTATGATTTTGTTCGGGTATCCTGCTTTTCTGGTTAGGTATTTAATGAAATCAAGTTCTTCTTCTAGATCTTTAGGTTCGTTGCAAATCAGGATGGCGCGATTAATGTAAGATTGAATGGCGTTGGTTTTATATCTAAAGGGGGTTTTGCTTTTAAAATGGATGATTTCATTGCTATTGGTTGGTTTTCTGTATACAGTGGTTTTAAACTTTTTGTCATTTTCGTTCCGGGTTATTGTGACGTCAAGGAAATTAAGTTTGGATTCTCTCTCTTCTTCACATGTGAATTGGATGTTTACGTCGTGGTTATTGATATCATTAAGGATTTTATTGAGATCGGTTTTCTTTTTAACTATGGCAAAAACGTCGTTGACGTAGCGGTACCAGTACAAAATGTCGTTTTTTAAATTTTCTATTATTTGGTTTTCTAGTTTTCTTAATTTAAACTCCGCTATGAAGCCCGATATGGGTGACCCCATGGGCACACCTTTAATTTGTTGATAGATTTTGTTGTTGAAAGTGAAATAGTTTTCTCTAAGTAAAAAGTTAGTGGTGGAGATTAATGTTCGGGTTATTTCGGGGTCTGTGTAGTTATTGCCAATGGTTTCTTTAACTATTTCACAGGCTTCTTTAATGTCTATTGAAGGATAAAGGTTTATGACGTCAAAACTAACAAGGTGATAATTATCGTTATTTTTTATTTCTCTTAATTTATTAACGAAATCTTCGGTTGATTCTAGGCTATGAGGTGAGGGAGGAATGATTTTCTGATAAATATTTGCCATGTATTTCTCGAGGGAATAGGTTGGTGCTTCGTTTTTATTTACTATGGGTCTGAGTTTAGGGGGGGTTTTGTGATCTTTGTATCTGCCGAATATTCGTGGGGTATTAGGTGCGTGGTTTATTATTTTCGGGGGGATGTTATCAGGCCATTTACCATCTTTGATGATTTTGCGTGTTTTATCGATTAATTTGTTATTTGGGTCTTTTTCAATGATATTGACTCCTATTTCATTTATTGTTTCTTCCATTTTAGATATATATTCGTTACGATTGAGAATGGCGATTTTTCTGGTTTTATCTGTTAGTGTGCAGGTGATTTCATTATTCTTTTTTAATTTTTTCAATTCTGCTAAATCTGCTTTGTTGATATTTTTGTTTTTAATAGATTTTTCAATCTCGGTTACGGCGACGTTGCGGATTTTATTTTGGTTATTTTCTGGAATTTTGTTTAAAACGGACTCAATTTTGGCAATGCTGTGTTTTATATTGACGGGTTGATCTAAAATATATTTGTGTCCTAGGTTTAGTAGTTCATGTTGATGGTTATTAAGTTTGGTATTAGATAAGTTAATATAAGGTATTTCGTTTCTTGAGATTGGTTCATAATTTCGTCTTCTAAGCCAGAATTTGATTCTCTTATTGTGTTTATTAACGATAGCGTTTTTCTCGATTTCGTAGTATTGGTTGATTTTTCCTTTGTAGGTATTCCATGTTTTCGGATCTATTGATTTTTCAAGTTTTTCCGCGGTTTTGTTCCATTTTTCTTTAGTTTGGTAGAATTCTGCTTTTCTTTTTCTAATCAACTTGTTTAAGACTTTTTGTTCCAATTCACGAACTTCTTCTTTAAAATTATCTTTAAGAAATTTATTGCCGCCGCGGATAAAAGTGGGAGTGAGTTTAAAGTATTTACAATTTTCCAAAAAGCTGATTTTTTGTTCAGTTTTAGCGAGTTTCTTATTTATATTTTTTAAATCGTTAAAGTTTCTGTTATTCATAGTTGAAATACGCCATATTAAACAGTTCTATAAGTAAGTGTAGTTAAAACGAAATTGCGAATCTTCATTAATAAAAATAACGTTAAACAACTACGTTATTTAACAAAACGAACTGTAAATTTTAAAAGTAAATAAGTCTAATTATTAATTATGGAAACATGAGAAACGAATTATTAAACCACGAAACGTACGTTATGGAAATTAATGTAAAAATTTACTAATTAGGATATCGTTAAATATAAACGCTTTAATAATCATTACATAATCATTACCTATCAATTTAAATGAAGAGCGAAACGAATTTTCAAACTACGAGACGTACGTCACGGAAATTTATGCAAAACATTTACCAATTAAGATATCGTTATATGTAAACGCGTTAATAACCATTACCTATCAATTTAAATGAAAAGTCATAAAGAGGAATTAAAAGTACATGCTTTAGTATTTGCGTCAACTGAAGTCAACAAAGGGAAAGTTGGGAAGTCAACAAAGAAGCATCCAGAAACCCAAATCTCCATCACAGAGCTAACGTTCTCCGAAGAGGCCCGGGTGCCCGGCGCTGAAAGATCTCAGAACGGCCACGAAGTAAAGATAGGTTTTATTATATTTATTATGTGTTAGTGTACTTCGTTTTCTCTTAATTTATTTAAAGTTTTAATGTCGAACCTGGACTTTACAAGTGTTTACCTGTGGAATATGGATTCATTGGGAGCTAACTGCGTCCGCAAATACTAAAGCATGTACTTTTAATTCCTCTTTATGACTTTTCATTTAAATTGATAGGTAATGGTTATTAACGCGTTTACATATAACGATATCTTAATTGGTAAATGTTTTGCATAAATTTCCGTGACGTACGTCTCGTAGTTTGAAAATTCGTTTCGCTCTTCATTTAAATTGATAGGTAATGATTATTAAAGCGTTTATATTTAACGATATCCTAATTAGTAAATTTTTACATTAATTTCCATAACGTACGTTTCGTGGTTTAATAATTCGTTTCTCATGTTTCCATAATTAATAATTAGACTTATTTACTTTTAAAATTTACAGTTCGTTTTGTTAAATAACGTAGTTGTTTAACGTTATTTTTATTAATGAAGATTCGCAATTTCGTTTTAACTACACTTACTTATAGAACTGTTTAATATGGCGTATTTCAACTATGAATAACAGAAACTTTAACGATTTAAAAAATATAAATAAGAAACTCGCTAAAACTGAACAAAAAATCAGCTTTTTGGAAAATTGTAAATACTTTAAACTCACTCCCACTTTTATCCGCGTCGGCAATAAATTTCTTAAAGATAATTTTAAAGAAGAAGTTCGTGAATTGGAACAAAAAGTCTTAAACAAGTTGATTAGAAAAAGAAAAGCAGAATTCTACCAAACTAAAGAAAAATGGAACAAAACCGCGGAAAAACTTGAAAAATCAATAGATCCGAAAACATGGAATA
>CAWVNO010001079.1:0-24914 GCA_963930645.1 Salticus scenicus
AAACGACGATTCCCAAGCAACTAAAAGAGTCTAACTATCGCAATAACTTTCAGAATCTGCGGAATATATTCTAGTTTCATAATAACATCACCGGAGATTTTGCACGGTGAAACTTTAGGCCCGGGGGCGTTTTTACGCGGACTTTCGGCAGCCGTCCTGCGCTCTCAAAATTTTTTTCGCAGTTTCACATGCCCATCTTTAAACGACGATTCCCAAGCAACTAAAAGAGTCTAACTATCGCAATAACTTTCAGAATCTGCGGAATATATTCTAGTTTCATAATAACATCACCGGAGATTTTGCACGGTGAAACTTTAGGCCCGGGGGCGTTTTTACGCGGACTTTCGGCAGCCGTCCTCCGCTCTCAAAATTTTTTTCGCAGTTTCACATGCCCATCTTCAAACGACGATTCCCAAGCAACTAAAAGAGTCTAACTATCGCAATAACTTTCAGAATCTGCGGAATATATTCTAGTTTCATAATAACATCACCGGAGATTTTGCACGGTGAAACTTTAGGCCCGGGGGGCGTTTTTACGCGGACTTTCGGCAGCCGTCCTGCGCTCTCAAAATTTTTTTCGCAGTTTCACATGCCCATCTTTTAAACGACGATTCCCAAGCAACTAAAAGAGTCTAACTATCGCAATAACTTTCAGAATCTGCGGAATATATTCTAGTTTCATAATAACATCACCGGAGATTTTGCACGGTGAAACTTTAGGCCCGGGGGGCGTTTTTACGCGGACTTTCGGCAGCCGTCCTGCGCTCTCAAAATTTTTTTCGCAGTTTCACATGCCCATCTGTTTAAACGACGATTCCCAAGCAACTAAAAGAGTCTAACTATCGCAATAACTTTCAGAATCTGCGGAATATATTCTAGTTTCATAATAACATCACCGGAGATTTTGCACGGTGAAACTTTAGGCCCGGGGGGCGTTTTTACGCGGACTTTCGGCAGCCGTCCTCCGCTCTCAAAATTTTTTTCGCAGTTTCACATGCCCATCTTAGTGATTTCAAACGACGATTCCCAAGCAACTAAAAGAGTCTAACTATCGCAATAACTTTCACAATCTGCGGAATATATTCTAGTTTCATAATAACATCACCGGAGATTTTGCACGGTGAAACTTTAGGCCCGGGGGGCGTTTTTACGCGGACTTTCGGCAGCCGTCCTGCGCTCTCAAAATTTTTTTCGCAGTTTCACATGCCCATCTTTAAACGACGATTCCCAAGCAACTAAAAGAGTCTAACTATCGCAATAACTTTCAGAATCTGCGGAATATATTCTAGTTTCATAATAACATCACCGGAGATTTTGCACGGTGAAACTTTAGGCCCGGGGGGCGTTTTTACGCGGACTTTCGGCAGCCGTCCTGCGCTCTCAAAATTTTTTTCGCAGTTTCACATGCCCATCGTAGTGAGTTTAAACGACGATTCCCAAGCAACTAAAAGAGTCTAACTATCGCAATAACTTTCAGAATCTGCGGAATATATTCTAGTTTCATAATAACATCACCGGAGATTTTGCACGGTGAAACTTTAGGCCCGGGGGGCGTTTTTACGCGGACTTTCGGCAGCCGTCCTCCGCTCTCAAAATTTTTTTCGCAGTTTCACATGCCCATCTTCAAACGACGATTCCCAAGCAACTAAAAGAGTCTAACTATCGCAATAACTTTCAGAATCTGCGGAATATATTCTAGTTTCATAATAACATCACCGGAGATTTTGCACGGTGAAACTTTAGGCCCGGGGGGCGTTTTTACGCGGACTTTCGGCAGCCGTCCTGCGCTCTCAAAATTTTTTTCGCAGTTTCACATGCCCATCTTTAAACGACGATTCCCAAGCAACTAAAAGAGTCTAACTATCGCAATAACTTTCAGAATCTGCGGAATATATTCTAGTTTCATAATAACATCACCGGAGATTTTGCACGGTGAAACTTTAGGCCCGGGGGGCGTTTTTACGCGGACTTTCGGCAGCCGTCCTCCGCTCTCAAAATTTTTTTCGCAGTTTCACATGCCCATCTTCAAACGACGATTCCCAAGCAACTAAAAGAGTCTAACTATCGCAATAACTTTCAGAATCTGCGGAATATATTCTAGTTTCATAATAACATCACCGGAGATTTTGCACGGTGAAACTTTAGGCCCGGGGGGCGTTTTTACGCGGACTTTCGGCAGCCGTCCTGCGCTCTCAAAATTTTTTTCGCAGTTTCACATGCCCATCTTTAAACGACGATTCCCAAGCAACTAAAAGAGTCTAACTATCGCAATAACTTTCAGAATCTGCGGAATATATTCTAGTTTCATAATAACATCACCGGAGATTTTGCACGGTGAAACTTTAGGCCCGGGGGGCGTTTTTACGCGGACTTTCGGCAGCCGTCCTGCGCTCTCAAAATTTTTTTCGCAGTTTCACATGCCCATCTTTAAACGACGATTCCCAAGCAACTAAAAGAGTCTAACTATCGCAATAACTTTCAGAATCTGCGGAATATATTCTAGTTTCATAATAACATCACCGGAGATTTTGCACGGTGAAACTTTAGGCCCGGGGGGCGTTTTTACGCGGACTTTCGGCAGCCGTCCTCCGCTCTCAAAATTTTTTTCGCAGTTTCACATGCCCATCTTCAAACGACGATTCCCAAGCAACTAAAAGAGTCTAACTATCGCAATAACTTTCAGAATCTGCGGAATATATTCTAGTTTCATAATAACATCACCGGAGATTTTGCACGGTGAAACTTTAGGCCCGGGGGGCGTTTTTACGCGGACTTTCGGCAGCCGTCCTGCGCTCTCAAAATTTTTTTCGCAGTTTCACATGCCCATCTTTAAACGACGATTCCCAAGCAACTAAAAGAGTCTAACTATCGCAATAACTTTCAGAATCTGCGGAATATATTCTAGTTTCATAATAACATCACCGGAGATTTTGCACGGTGAAACTTTAGGCCCGGGGGGCGTTTTTACGCGGACTTTCGGCAGCCGTCCTCCGCTCTCAAAATTTTTTTCGCAGTTTCACATGCCCATCTTTAAACGACGATTCCCAAGCAACTAAAAGAGTCTAACTATCGCAATAACTTTCAGAATCTGCGGAATATATTCTAGTTTCATAATAACATCACCGGAGATTTTGCACGGTGAAACTTTAGGCCCGGGGGGCGTTTTTACGCGGACTTTCGGCAGCCGTCCTGCGCTCTCAAAATTTTTTTCGCAGTTTCACATGCCCATCTTTAAACGACGATTCCCAAGCAACTAAAAGAGTCTAACTATCGCAATAACTTTCAGAATCTGCGGAATATATTCTAGTTTCATAATAACATCACCGGAGATTTTGCACGGTGAAACTTTAGGCCCGGGGGGCGTTTTTACGCGGACTTTCGGCAGCCGTCCTGCGCTCTCAAAATTTTTTTCGCAGTTTCACATGCCCATCTTTAAACGACGATTCCCAAGCAACTAAAAGAGTCTAACTATCGCAATAACTTTCAGAATCTGCGGAATATATTCTAGTTTCATAATAACATCACCGGAGATTTTGCACGGTGAAACTTTAGGCCCGGGGGGCGTTTTTACGCGGACTTTCGGCAGCCGTCCTGCGCTCTCAAAATTTTTTTCGCAGTTTCACATGCCCATCTTCAAACGACGATTCCCAAGCAACTAAAAGAGTCTAACTATCGCAATAACTTTCAGAATCTGCGGAATATATTCTAGTTTCATAATAACATCACCGGAGATTTTGCACGGTGAAACTTTAGGCCCGGGGGGCGTTTTTACGCGGACTTTCGGCAGCCGTCCTGCGCTCTCAAAATTTTTTTCGCAGTTTCACATGCCCATCTTTAAACGACGATTCCCAAGCAACTAAAAGAGTCTAACTATCGCAATAACTTTCAGAATCTGCGGAATATATTCTAGTTTCATAATAACATCACCGGAGATTTTGCACGGTGAAACTTTAGGCCCGGGGGGCGTTTTTACGCGGACTTTCGGCAGCCGTCCTGCGCTCTCAAAATTTTTTTCGCAGTTTCACATGCCCATCTTTAAACGACGATTCCCAAGCAACTAAAAGAGTCTAACTATCGCAATAACTTTCAGAATCTGCGGAATATATTCTAGTTTCATAATAACATCACCGGAGATTTTGCACGGTGAAACTTTAGGCCCGGGGGGCGTTTTTACGCGGACTTTCGGCAGCCGTCCTCCGCTCTCAAAATTTTTTTCGCAGTTTCACATGCCCATCTTCAAACGACGATTCCCAAGCAACTAAAAGAGTCTAACTATCGCAATAACTTTCAGAATCTGCGGAATATATTCTAGTTTCATAATAACATCACCGGAGATTTTGCACGGTGAAACTTTAGGCCCGGGGGGCGTTTTTACGCGGACTTTCGGCAGCCGTCCTGCGCTCTCAAAATTTTTTTCGCAGTTTCACATGCCCATCTTTAAACGACGATTCCCAAGCAACTAAAAGAGTCTAACTATCGCAATAACTTTCAGAATCTGCGGAATATATTCTAGTTTCATAATAACATCACCGGAGATTTTGCACGGTGAAACTTTAGGCCCGGGGGGCGTTTTTACGCGGACTTTCGGCAGCCGTCCTCCGCTCTCAAAATTTTTTTCGCAGTTTCACATGCCCATCTTCAAACGACGATTCCCAAGCAACTAAAAGAGTCTAACTATCGCAATAACTTTCAGAATCTGCGGAATATATTCTAGTTTCATAATAACATCACCGGAGATTTTGCACGGTGAAACTTTAGGCCCGGGGGGCGTTTTTACGCGGACTTTCGGCAGCCGTCCTGCGCTCTCAAAATTTTTTTCGCAGTTTCACATGCCCATCTTTAAACGACGATTCCCAAGCAACTAAAAGAGTCTAACTATCGCAATAACTTTCAGAATCTGCGGAATATATTCTAGTTTCATAATAACATCACCGGAGATTTTGCACGGTGAAACTTTAGGCCCGGGGGGCGTTTTTACGCGGACTTTCGGCAGCCGTCCTCCGCTCTCAAAATTTTTTTCGCAGTTTCACATGCCCATCTTCAAACGACGATTCCCAAGCAACTAAAAGAGTCTAACTATCGCAATAACTTTCAGAATCTGCGGAATATATTCTAGTTTCATAATAACATCACCGGAGATTTTGCACGGTGAAACTTTAGGCCCGGGGGGCGTTTTTACGCGGACTTTCGGCAGCCGTCCTGCGCTCTCAAAATTTTTTTCGCAGTTTCACATGCCCATCTTTAAACGACGATTCCCAAGCAACTAAAAGAGTCTAACTATCGCAATAACTTTCAGAATCTGCGGAATATATTCTAGTTTCATAATAACATCACCGGAGATTTTGCACGGTGAAACTTTAGGCCCGGGGGGCGTTTTTACGCGGACTTTCGGCAGCCGTCCTCCGCTCTCAAAATTTTTTTCGCAGTTTCACATGCCCATCTTCAAACGACGATTCCCAAGCAACTAAAAGAGTCTAACTATCGCAATAACTTTCAGAATCTGCGGAATATATTCTAGTTTCATAATAACATCACCGGAGATTTTGCACGGTGAAACTTTAGGCCTGGGGGGCGTTTTTACGCGGACTTTCGGCAGCCGTCCTGCGCTCTCAAAATTTTTTTCGCAGTTTCACATGCCCATCTTTAAACGACGATTCCCAAGCAACTAAAAGAGTCTAACTATCGCAATAACTTTCAGAATCTGCGGAATATATTCTAGTTTCATAATAACATCACCGGAGATTTTGCACGGTGAAACTTTAGGCCCGGGGGGCGTTTTTACGCGGACTTTCGGCAGCCGTCCTCCGCTCTCAAAATTTTTTTCGCAGTTTCACATGCCCATCTTCAAACGACGATTCCCAAGCAACTAAAAGAGTCTAACTATCGCAATAACTTTCAGAATCTGCGGAATATATTCTAGTTTCATAATAACATCACCGGAGATTTTGCACGGTGAAACTTTAGGCCCGGGGGGCGTTTTTACGCGGACTTTCGGCAGCCGTCCTGCGCTCTCAAAATTTTTTTCGCAGTTTCACATGCCCATCTTTAAACGACGATTCCCAAGCAACTAAAAGAGTCTAACTATCGCAATAACTTTCAGAATCTGCGGAATATATTCTAGTTTCATAATAACATCACCGGAGATTTTGCACGGTGAAACTTTAGGCCCGGGGGGCGTTTTTACGCGGACTTTCGGCAGCCGTCCTCCGCTCTCAAAATTTTTTTCGCAGTTTCACATGCCCATCTTCAAACGACGATTCCCAAGCAACTAAAAGAGTCTAACTATCGCAATAACTTTCAGAATCTGCGGAATATATTCTAGTTTCATAATAACATCACCGGAGATTTTGCACGGTGAAACTTTAGGCCCGGGGGGCGTTTTTACGCGGACTTTCGGCAGCCGTCCTGCGCTCTCAAAATTTTTTTCGCAGTTTCACATGCCCATCTTTAAACGACGATTCCCAAGCAACTAAAAGAGTCTAACTATCGCAATAACTTTCAGAATCTGCGGAATATATTCTAGTTTCATAATAACATCACCGGAGATTTTGCACGGTGAAACTTTAGGCCCGGGGGGCGTTTTTACGCGGACTTTCGGCAGCCGTCCTCCGCTCTCAAAATTTTTTTCGCAGTTTCACATGCCCATCTTCAAACGACGATTCCCAAGCAACTAAAAGAGTCTAACTATCGCAATAACTTTCAGAATCTGCGGAATATATTCTAGTTTCATAATAACATCACCGGAGATTTTGCACGGTGAAACTTTAGGCCCGGGGGGCGTTTTTACGCGGACTTTCGGCAGCCGTCCTGCGCTCTCAAAATTTTTTTCGCAGTTTCACATGCCCATCTTTAAACGACGATTCCCAAGCAACTAAAAGAGTCTAACTATCGCAATAACTTTCAGAATCTGCGGAATATATTCTAGTTTCATAATAACATCACCGGAGATTTTGCACGGTGAAACTTTAGGCCCGGGGGGCGTTTTTACGCGGACTTTCGGCAGCCGTCCTCCGCTCTCAAAATTTTTTTCGCAGTTTCACATGCCCATCTTCAAACGACGATTCCCAAGCAACTAAAAGAGTCTAACTATCGCAATAACTTTCAGAATCTGCGGAATATATTCTAGTTTCATAATAACATCACCGGAGATTTTGCACGGTGAAACTTTAGGCCCGGGGGGCGTTTTTACGCGGACTTTCGGCAGCCGTCCTGCGCTCTCAAAATTTTTTTCGCAGTTTCACATGCCCATCTTTAAACGACGATTCCCAAGCAACTAAAAGAGTCTAACTATCGCAATAACTTTCAGAATCTGCGGAATATATTCTAGTTTCATAATAACATCACCGGAGATTTTGCACGGTGAAACTTTAGGCCCGGGGGGCGTTTTTACGCGGACTTTCGGCAGCCGTCCTGCGCTCTCAAAATTTTTTTCGCAGTTTCACATGCCCATCTTTAAACGACGATTCCCAAGCAACTAAAAGAGTCTAACTATCGCAATAACTTTCAGAATCTGCGGAATATATTCTAGTTTCATAATAACATCACCGGAGATTTTGCACGGTGAAACTTTAGGCCCGGGGGGCGTTTTTACGCGGACTTTCGGCAGCCGTCCTCCGCTCTCAAAATTTTTTTCGCAGTTTCACATGCCCATCTTCAAACGACGATTCCCAAGCAACTAAAAGAGTCTAACTATCGCAATAACTTTCAGAATCTGCGGAATATATTCTAGTTTCATAATAACATCACCGGAGATTTTGCACGGTGAAACTTTAGGCCCGGGGGGCGTTTTTACGCGGACTTTCGGCAGCCGTCCTGCGGTCTCAAAATTTTTTTCGCAGTTTCACATGCCCATCTTTAAACGACGATTCCCAAGCAACTAAAAGAGTCTAACTATCGCAATAACTTTCAGAATCTGCGGAATATATTCTAGTTTCATAATAACATCACCGGAGATTTTGCACGGTGAAACTTTAGGCCCGGGGGGCGTTTCTACGCGGACTTTCGGCAGCCGTCCTGCGCTCTCAAAATTTTTTTCGCAGTTTCACATGCCCATCTTTAAACGACGATTCCCAAGCAACTAAAAGAGTCTAACTATCGCAATAACTTTCAGAATCTGCGGAATATATTCTAGTTTCATAATAACATCACCGGAGATTTTGCACGGTGAAACTTTAGGCCCGGGGGGCGTTTTTACGCGGACTTTCGGCAGCCGTCCTCCGCTCTCAAAATTTTTTTCGCAGTTTCACATGCCCATCTTCAAACGACGATTCCCAAGCAACTAAAAGAGTCTAACTATCGCAATAACTTTCAGAATCTGCGGAATATATTCTAGTTTCATAATAACATCACCGGAGATTTTGCACG
Organism: Salticus scenicus; assembly: GCA_963930645.1. NCBI lineage: Eukaryota > Metazoa > Arthropoda > Arachnida > Araneae > Salticidae > Salticus > Salticus scenicus. The sequence continues at coordinate 8,365 of CAWVNO010001079.1, forward strand.
GTGAAACTTTAGGCCCGGGGGGCGTTTTTACGCGGACTTTCGGCAGCCGTCCTGCGCTCTCAAAATTTTTTTCGCAGTTTCACATGCCCATCTTTAAACGACGATTCCCAAGCAACTAAAAGAGTCTAACTATCGCAATAACTTTCAGAATCTGCGGAATATATTCTAGTTTCATAATAACATCACCGGAGATTTTTCACGGTGAAACTTTAGGCCCGGGGGGCGTTTTTACGCGGACTTTCGGCAGCCGTCCTCCGCTCTCAAAATTTTTTTCGCAGTTTCACATGCCCATCTTCAAACGACGATTCCCAAGCAACTAAAAGAGTCTAACTATCGCAATAACTTTCAGAATCTGCGGAATATATTCTAGTTTCATAATAACATCACCGGAGATTTTGCACGGTGAAACTTTAGGCCCGGGGGGCGTTTTTACGCGGACTTTCGGCAGCCGTCCTGCGCTCTCAAAATTTTTTTCGCAGTTTCACATGCCCATCTTTAAACGACGAGTCCCAAGCAACTAAAAGAGTCTAACTATCGCAATAACTTTCAGAATCTGCGGAATATATTCTAGTTTCATAATAACATCACCGGAGATTTTGCACGGTGAAACTTTAGGCCCGGGGGGCGTTTTTACGCGGACTTTCGGCAGCCGTCCTCCGCTCTCAAAATTTTTTTCGCAGTTTCACATGCCCATCTTCAAACGACGATTCCCAAGCAACTAAAAGAGTCTAACTATCGCAATAACTTTCAGAATCTGCGGAATATATTCTAGTTTCATAATAACATCACCGGAGATTTTGCACGGTGAAACTTTAGGCCCGGGGGGCGTTTTTACGCGGACTTTCGGCAGCCGTCCTGCGCTCTCAAAATTTTTTTCGCAGTTTCACATGCCCATCTTTAAACGACGATTCCCAAGCAACTAAAAGAGTCTAACTATCGCAATAACTTTCAGAATCTGCGGAATATATTCTAGTTTCATAATAACATCACCGGAGATTTTGCACGGTGAAACTTTAGGCCCGGGGGGCGTTTTTACGCGGACTTTCGGCAGCCGTCCTGCGCTCTCAAAATTTTTTTCGCAGTTTCACATGCCCATCTTTAAACGACGATTCCCAAGCAACTAAAAGAGTCTAACTATCGCAATAACTTTCAGAATCTGCGGAATATATTCTAGTTTCATAATAACATCACCGGAGATTTTGCACGGGGAAACTTTAGGCCCGGGGGGCGTTTTTACGCGGACTTTCGGCAGCCGTCCTCCGCTCTCAAAATTTTTTTCGCAGTTTCACATGCCCATCTTCAAACGACGATTCCCAAGCAACTAAAAGAGTCTAACTATCGCAATAACTTTCAGAATCTGCGGAATATATTCTAGTTTCATAATAACATCACCGGAGATTTTGCACGGTGAAACTTTAGGCCCGGGGGGCGTTTTTACGCGGACTTTCGGCAGCCGTCCTGCGCTCTCAAAATTTTTTTCGCAGTTTCACATGCCCATCTTTAAACGACGATTCCCAAGCAACTAAAAGAGTCTAACTATCGCAATAACTTTCAGAATCTGCGGAATATATTCTAGTTTCATAATAACATCACCGGAGATTTTGCACGGTGAAACTTTAGGCCCGGGGGGCGTTTTTACGCGGACTTTCGGCAGCCGTCCTCCGCTCTCAAAATTTTTTTCGCAGTTTCACATGCCCATCTTCAAACGACGATTCCCAAGCAACTAAAAGAGTCTAACTATCGCAATAACTTTCAGAATCTGCGGAATATATTCTAGTTTCATAATAACATCACCGGAGATTTTGCACGGTGAAACTTTAGGCCCGGGGGGCGTTTTTACGCGGACTTTCGGCAGCCGTCCTGCGCTCTCAAAATTTTTTTCGCAGTTTCACATGCCCATCTTTAAACGACGATTCCCAAGCAACTAAAAGAGTCTAACTATCGCAATAACTTTCAGAATCTGCGGAATATATTCTAGTTTCATAATAACATCACCGGAGATTTTGCACGGTGAAACTTTAGGCCCGGGGGGCGTTTTTACGCGGACTTTCGGCAGCCGTCCTGCGCTCTCAAAATTTTTTTCGCAGTTTCACATGCCCATCTTTAAACGACGATTCCCAAGCAACTAAAAGAGTCTAACTATCGCAATAACTTTCAGAATCTGCGGAATATATTCTAGTTTCATAATAACATCACCGGAGATTTTGCACGGTGAAACTTTAGGCCCGGGGGGCGTTTTTACGCGGACTTTCGACAGCCGTCCTCCGCTCTCAAAATTTTTTTCGCAGTTTCACATGCCCATCTTCAAACGACGATTCCCAAGCAACTAAAAGAGTCTAACTATCGCAATAACTTTCAGAATCTGCGGAATATATTCTAGTTTCATAATAACATCACCGGAGATTTTGCACGGTGAAACTTTAGGCCCGGGGGGCGTTTTTACGCGGACTTTCGGCAGCCGTCCTGCGCTCTCAAAATTTTTTTCGCAGTTTCACATGCCCATCTTTAAACGACGATTCCCAAGCAACTAAAAGAGTCTAACTATCGCAATAACTTTCAGAATCTGCGGAATATATTCTAGTTTCATAATAACATCACCGGAGATTTTGCACGGTGAAACTTTAGGCCCGGGGGGCGTTTTTACGCGGACTTTCGGCAGCCGTCCTGCGCTCTCAAAATTTTTTTCGCAGTTTCACATGCCCATCTTTAAACGACGATTCCCAAGCAACTAAAAGAGTCTAACTATCGCAATAACTTTCAGAATCTGCGGAATATATTCTAGTTTCATAATAACATCACCGGAGATTTTGCACGGTGAAACTTTAGGCCCGGGGGGCGTTTTTACGCGGACTTTCGGCAGCCGTCCTCCGCTCTCAAAATTTTTTTCGCAGTTTCACATGCCCATCTTCAAACGACGATTCCCAAGCAACTAAAAGAGTCTAACTATCGCAATAACTTTCAGAATCTGCGGAATATATTCTAGTTTCATAATAACATCACCGGAGATTTTGCACGGTGAAACTTTAGGCCCGGGGGGCGTTTTTACGCGGACTTTCGGCAGCCGTCCTGCGCTCTCAAAATTTTTTTCGCAGTTTCACATGCCCATCTTTAAACGACGATTCCCAAGCAACTAAAAGAGTCTAACTATCGCAATAACTTTCAGAATCTGCGGAATATATTCTAGTTTCATAATAACATCACCGGAGATTTTGCACGGTGAAACTTTAGGCCCGGGGGGCGTTTTTACGCGGACTTTCGGCAGCCGTCCTCCGCTCTCAAAATTTTTTTCGCAGTTTCACATGCCCATCTTCAAACGACGATTCCCAAGCAACTAAAAGAGTCTAACTATCGCAATAACTTTCAGAATCTGCGGAATATATTCTAGTTTCATAATAACATCACCGGAGATTTTGCACGGTGAAACTTTAGGTCCGGGGGGCGTTTTTACGCGGACTTTCGGCAGCCGTCCTGCGCTCTCAAAATTTTTTTCGCAGTTTCACATGCCCATCTTTAAACGACGATTCCCAAGCAACTAAAAGAGTCTAACTATCGCAATAACTTTCAGAATCTGCGGAATATATTCTAGTTTCATAATAACATCACCGGAGATTTTGCACGGTGAAACTTTAGGCCCGGGGGGCGTTTTTACGCGGACTTTCGGCAGCCGTCCTCCGCTCTCAAAATTTTTTTCGCAGTTTCACATGCCCATCTTCAAACGACGATTCCCAAGCAACTAAAAGAGTCTAACTATCGCAATAACTTTCAGAATCTGCGGAATATATTCTAGTTTCATAATAACATCACCGGAGATTTTGCACGGTGAAACTTTAGGCCCGGGGGGCGTTTTTACGCGGACTTTCGGCAGCCGTCCTGCGCTCTCAAAATTTTTTTCGCAGTTTCACATGCCCATCTTTAAACGACGATTCCCAAGCAACTAAAAGAGTCTAACTATCGCAATAACTTTCAGAATCTGCGGAATATATTCTAGTTTCATAATAACATCACCGGAGATTTTGCACGGTGAAACTTTAGGCCCGGGGGGCGTTTTTACGCGGACTTTCGGCAGCCGTCCTCCGCTCTCAAAATTTTTTTCGCAGTTTCACATGCCCATCTTCAAACGACGATTCCCAAGCAACTAAAAGAGTCTAACTATCGCAATAACTTTCAGAATCTGCGGAATATATTCTAGTTTCATAATAACATCACCGGAGATTTTGCACGGTGAAACTTTAGGCCCGGGGGGCGTTTTTACGCGGACTTTCGGCAGCCGTCCTGCGCTCTCAAAATTTTTTTCGCAGTTTCACATGCCCATCTTTAAACGACGATTCCCAAGCAACTAAAAGAGTCTAACTATCGCAATAACTTTCAGAATCTGCGGAATATATTCTAGTTTCATAATAACATCACCGGAGATTTTGCACGGTGAAACTTTAGGCCCGGGGGGCGTTTTTACGCGGACTTTCGGCAGCCGTCCTCCGCTCTCAAAATTTTTTTCGCAGTTTCACATGCCCATCTTCAAACGACGATTCCCAAGCAACTAAAAGAGTCTAACTATCGCAATAACTTTCAGAATCTGCGGAATATATTCTAGTTTCATAATAACATCACCGGAGATTTTGCACGGTGAAACTTTAGGCCCGGGGGGCGTTTTTACGCGGACTTTCGGCAGCCGTCCTGCGCTCTCAAAATTTTTTTCGCAGTTTCACATGCCCATCTTTAAACGACGATTCCCAAGCAACTAAAAGAGTCTAACTATCGCAATAACTTTCAGAATCTGCGGAATATATTCTAGTTTCATAATAACATCACCGGAGATTTTGCACGGTGAAACTTTAGGCCCGGGGGGCGTTTTTACGCGGACTTTCGGCAGCCGTCCTGCGCTCTCAAAATTTTTTTCGCAGTTTCACATGCCCATCTTCAAACGACGATTCCCAAGCAACTAAAAGAGTCTAACTATCGCAATAACTTTCAGAATCTGCGGAATATATTCTAGTTTCATAATAACATCACCGGAGATTTTGCACGGTGAAACTTTAGGCCCGGGGGGCGTTTTTACGCGGACTTTCGGCAGCCGTCCTGCGCTCTCAAAATTTTTTTCGCAGTTTCACATGCCCATCTTTAAACGACGATTCCCAAGCAACTAAAAGAGTCTAACTATCGCAATAACTTTCAGAATCTGCGGAATATATTCTAGTTTCATAATAACATCACCGGAGATTTTGCACGGTGAAACTTTAGGCCCGGGGGGCGTTTTTACGCGGACTTTCGGCAGCCGTCCTGCGGTCTCAAAATTTTTTTCGCAGTTTCACATGCCCATCTTTAAACGACGATTCCCAAGCAACTAAAAGAGTCTAACTATCGCAATAACTTTCAGAATCTGCGGAATATATTCTAGTTTCATAATAACATCACCGGAGATTTTGCACGGTGAAACTTTAGGCCCGGGGGGCGTTTCTACGCGGACTTTCGGCAGCCGTCCTGCGCTCTCAAAATTTTTTTCGCAGTTTCACATGCCCATCTTTAAACGACGATTCCCAAGCAACTAAAAGAGTCTAACTATCGCAATAACTTTCAGAATCTGCGGAATATATTCTAGTTTCATAATAACATCACCGGAGATTTTGCACGGTGAAACTTTAGGCCCGGGGGGCGTTTTTACGCGGACTTTCGGCAGCCGTCCTCCGCTCTCAAAATTTTTTTCGCAGTTTCACATGCCCATCTTCAAACGACGATTCCCAAGCAACTAAAAGAGTCTAACTATCGCAATAACTTTCAGAATCTGCGGAATATATTCTAGTTTCATAATAACATCACCGGAGATTTTGCACGGTGAAACTTTAGGCCCGGGGGGCGTTTTTACGCGGACTTTCGGCAGCCGTCCTGCGCTCTCAAAATTTTTTTCGCAGTTTCACATGCCCATCTTTAAACGACGATTCCCAAGCAACTAAAAGAGTCTAACTATCGCAATAACTTTCAGAATCTGCGGAATATATTCTAGTTTCATAATAACATCACCGGAGATTTTGCACGGTGAAACTTTAGGCCCGGGGGGCGTTTTTACGCGGACTTTCGGCAGCCGTCCTGCGCTCTCAAAATTTTTTTCGCAGTTTCACATGCCCATCTTTAAACGACGAGTCCCAAGCAACTAAAAGAGTCTAACTATCGCAATAACTTTCAGAATCTGCGGAATATATTCTAGTTTCATAATAACATCACCGGAGATTTTGCACGGTGAAACTTTAGGCCCGGGGGGCGTTTTTACGCGGACTTTCGGCAGCCGTCCTCCGCTCTCAAAATTTTTTTCGCAGTTTCACATGCCCATCTTCAAACGACGATTCCCAAGCAACTAAAAGAGTCTAACTATCGCAATAACTTTCAGAATCTGCGGAATATATTCTAGTTTCATAATAACATCACCGGAGATTTTGCACGGTGAAACTTTAGGCCCGGGGGGCGTTTTTACGCGGACTTTCGGCAGCCGTCCTGCGCTCTCAAAATTTTTTTCGCAGTTTCACATGCCCATCTTTAAACGACGATTCCCAAGCAACTAAAAGAGTCTAACTATCGCAATAACTTTCAGAATCTGCGGAATATATTCTAGTTTCATAATAACATCACCGGAGATTTTGCACGGTGAAACTTTAGGCCCGGGGGGCGTTTTTACGCGGACTTTCGGCAGCCGTCCTGCGCTCTCAAAATTTTTTTCGCAGTTTCACATGCCCATCTTTAAACGACGATTCCCAAGCAACTAAAAGAGTCTAACTATCGCAATAACTTTCAGAATCTGCGGAATATATTCTAGTTTCATAATAACATCACCGGAGATTTTGCACGGTGAAACTTTAGGCCCGGGGGGCGTTTTTACGCGGACTTTCGGCAGCCGTCCTCCGCTCTCAAAATTTTTTTCGCAGTTTCACATGCCCATCTTCAAACGACGATTCCCAAGCAACTAAAAGAGTCTAACTATCGCAATAACTTTCAGAATCTGCGGAATATATTCTAGTTTCATAATAACATCACCGGAGATTTTGCACGGTGAAACTTTAGGCCCGGGGGGCGTTTTTACGCGGACTTTCGGCAGCCGTCCTGCGCTCTCAAAATTTTTTTCGCAGTTTCACATGCCCATCTTTAAACGACGATTCCCAAGCAACTAAAAGAGTCTAACTATCGCAATAACTTTCAGAATCTGCGGAATATATTCTAGTTTCATAATAACATCACCGGAGATTTTGCACGGTGAAACTTTAGGCCCGGGGGGCGTTTTTACGCGGACTTTCGGCAGCCGTCCTCCGCTCTCAAAATTTTTTTCGCAGTTTCACATGCCCATCTTCAAACGACGATTCCCAAGCAACTAAAAGAGTCTAACTATCGCAATAACTTTCAGAATCTGCGGAATATATTCTAGTTTCATAATAACATCACCGGAGATTTTGCACGGTGAAACTTTAGGCCCGGGGGGCGTTTTTACGCGGACTTTCGGCAGCCGTCCTGCGCTCTCAAAATTTTTTTCGCAGTTTCACATGCCCATCTTTAAACGACGATTCCCAAGCAACTAAAAGAGTCTAACTATCGCAATAACTTTCAGAATCTGCGGAATATATTCTAGTTTCATAATAACATCACCGGAGATTTTGCACGGTGAAACTTTAGGCCCGGGGGGCGTTTTTACGCGGACTTTCGGCAGCCGTCCTGCGCTCTCAAAATTTTTTTCGCAGTTTCACATGCCCATCTTTAAACGACGATTCCCAAGCAACTAAAAGAGTCTAACTATCGCAATAACTTTCAGAATCTGCGGAATATATTCTAGTTTCATAATAACATCACCGGAGATTTTGCACGGTGAAACTTTAGGCCCGGGGGGCGTTTTTACGCGGACTTTCGACAGCCGTCCTCCGCTCTCAAAATTTTTTTCGCAGTTTCACATGCCCATCTTCAAACGACGATTCCCAAGCAACTAAAAGAGTCTAACTATCGCAATAACTTTCAGAATCTGCGGAATATATTCTAGTTTCATAATAACATCACCGGAGATTTTGCACGGTGAAACTTTAGGCCCGGGGGGCGTTTTTACGCGGACTTTCGGCAGCCGTCCTGCGCTCTCAAAATTTTTTTCGCAGTTTCACATGCCCATCTTTAAACGACGATTCCCAAGCAACTAAAAGAGTCTAACTATCGCAATAACTTTCAGAATCTGCGGAATATATTCTAGTTTCATAATAACATCACCGGAGATTTTGCACGGTGAAACCTTAGGCCCGGGGGGCGTTTTTACGCGGACTTTCGGCAGCCGTCCTGCGCTCTCAAAATTTTTTTCGCAGTTTCACATGCCCATCTTTAAACGACGATTCCCAAGCAACTAAAAGAGTCTAACTATCGCAATAACTTTCAGAATCTGCGGAATATATTCTAGTTTCATAATAACATCACCGGAGATTTTGCACGGTGAAACTTTAGGCCCGGGGGGCGTTTTTACGCGGACTTTCGGCAGCCGTCCTCCGCTCTCAAAATTTTTTTCGCAGTTTCACATGCCCATCTTCAAACGACGATTCCCAAGCAACTAAAAGAGTCTAACTATCGCAATAACTTTCAGAATCTGCGGAATATATTCTAGTTTCATAATAACATCACCGGAGATTTTGCACGGTGAAACTTTAGGCCCGGGGGGCGTTTTTACGCGGACTTTCGGCAGCCGTCCTGCGCTCTCAAAATTTTTTTCGCAGTTTCACATGCCCATCTTTAAACGACGATTCCCAAGCAACTAAAAGAGTCTAACTATCGCAATAACTTTCAGAATCTGCGGAATATATTCTAGTTTCATAATAACATCACCGGAGATTTTGCACGGTGAAACTTTAGGCCCGGGGGGCGTTTTTACGCGGACTTTCGGCAGCCGTCCTCCGCTCTCAAAATTTTTTTCGCAGTTTCACATGCCCATCTTCAAACGACGATTCCCAAGCAACTAAAAGAGTCTAACTATCGCAATAACTTTCAGAATCTGCGGAATATATTCTAGTTTCATAATAACATCACCGGAGATTTTGCACGGTGAAACTTTAGGTCCGGGGGGCGTTTTTACGCGGACTTTCGGCAGCCGTCCTGCGCTCTCAAAATTTTTTTCGCAGTTTCACATGCCCATCTTTAAACGACGATTCCCAAGCAACTAAAAGAGTCTAACTATCGCAATAACTTTCAGAATCTGCGGAATATATTCTAGTTTCATAATAACATCACCGGAGATTTTGCACGGTGAAACTTTAGGCCCGGGGGGCGTTTTTACGCGGACTTTCGGCAGCCGTCCTCCGCTCTCAAAATTTTTTTCGCAGTTTCACATGCCCATCTTCAAACGACGATTCCCAAGCAACTAAAAGAGTCTAACTATCGCAATAACTTTCAGAATCTGCGGAATATATTCTAGTTTCATAATAACATCACCGGAGATTTTGCACGGTGAAACTTTAGGCCCGGGGGGCGTTTTTACGCGGACTTTCGGCAGCCGTCCTGCGCTCTCAAAATTTTTTTCGCAGTTTCACATGCCCATCTTTAAACGACGATTCCCAAGCAACTAAAAGAGTCTAACTATCGCAATAACTTTCAGAATCTGCGGAATATATTCTAGTTTCATAATAACATCACCGGAGATTTTGCACGGTGAAACTTTAGGCCCGGGGGGCGTTTTTACGCGGACTTTCGGCAGCCGTCCTCCGCTCTCAAAATTTTTTTCGCAGTTTCACATGCCCATCTTCAAACGACGATTCCCAAGCAACTAAAAGAGTCTAACTATCGCAATAACTTTCAGAATCTGCGGAATATATTCTAGTTTCATAATAACATCACCGGAGATTTTGCACGGTGAAACTTTAGGCCCGGGGGGCGTTTTTACGCGGACTTTCGGCAGCCGTCCTGCGCTCTCAAAATTTTTTTCGCAGTTTCACATGCCCATCTTTAAACGACGATTCCCAAGCAACTAAAAGAGTCTAACTATCGCAATAACTTTCAGAATCTGCAGAATATATTCTAGTTTCATAATAACATCACCGGAGATTTTGCACGGTGAAACTTTAGGCCCGGGGGGCGTTTTTACGCGGACTTTCGGCAGCCGTCCTCCGCTCTCAAAATTTTTTTTTCAGTTTCACATGCCCATCTTCAAACGACGATTCCCAAGCAACTAAAAGAGTCTAACTATCGCAATAACTTTCAGAATCTGCGGAATATATTCTAGTTTCATAATAACATCACCGGAGATTTTGCACGGTGAAACTTTAGGCCCGGGGGGCGTTTTTACGCGGACTTTCGGCAGCCGTCCTGCGCTCTCAAAATTTTTTTCGCAGTTTCACATGCCCATCTTTAAACGACGATTCCCAAGCAACTAAATGAGTCTAACTATCGCAATAACTTTCAGAATCTGCGGAATATATTCTAGTTTCATAATAACATCACCGGAGATTTTGCACGGTGAAACTTTAGGCCCGGGGGGCGTTTTTACGCGGACTTTCGGCAGCCGTCCTCCGCTCTCAAAATTTTTTTCGCAGTTTCACATGCCCATCTTCAAACGACGATTCCCAAGCAACTAAAAGAGTCTAACTATCGCAATAACTTTCAGAATCTGCGGAATATATTCTAGTTTCATAATAACATCACGGGAGATTTTGCACGGTGAAACTTTAGGCCCGGGGGGCGTTTTTACGCGGACTTTCGGCAGCCGTCCTGCGCTCTCAAAATTTTTTTCGCAGTTTCACATGCCCATCTTTAAACGACGATTCCCAAGCAACTAAAAGAGTCTAACTATCGCAATAACTTTCAGAATCTGCGGAATATATTCTAGTTTCATAATAACATCACCGGAGATTTTGCACGGTGAAACTTTAGGCCCGGGGGGCGTTTTTACGCGGACTTTCGGCAGCCGTCCTCCGCTCTCAAAATTTTTTTCGCAGTTTCACATGCCCATCTTCAAACGACGATTCCCAAGCAACTAAAAGAGTCTAACTATCGCAATAACTTTCAGAATCTGCGGAATATATTCTAGTTTCATAATAACATCACCGGAGATTTTGCACGGTGAAACTTTAGGCCCGGGGGGCGTTTTTACGCGGACTTTCGGCAGCCGTCCTGCGCTCTCAAAATTTTTTTCGCAGTTTCACATGCCCATCTTTAAACGACGATTCCCAAGCAACTAAAAGAGTCTAACTATCGCAATAACTTTCAGAATCTGCGGAATATATTCTAGTTTCATAATAACATCACCGGAGATTTTGCACGGTGAAACTTTAGGCCCGGGGGGCGTTTTTACGCGGACTTTCGGCAGCCGTCCTGCGCTCTCAAAATTTTTTTCGCAGTTTCACATGCCCATCTTTAAACGACGATTCCCAAGCAACTAAAAGAGTCTAACTATCGCAATAACTTTCAGAATCTGCGGAATATATTCTAGTTTCATAATAACATCACCGGAGATTTTGCACGGTGAAACTTTAGGCCCGGGGGGCGTTTTTACGCGGACTTTCGGCAGCCGTCCTCCGCTCTCAAAATTTTTTTCGCAGTTTCACATGCCCATCTTCAAACGACGATTCCCAAGCAACTAAAAGAGTCTAACTATCGCAATAACTTTCAGAATCTGCGGAATATATTCTAGTTTCATAATAACATCACCGGAGATTTTGCACGGTGAAACTTTAGGCCCGGGGGGCGTTTTTACGCGGACTTTCGGCAGCCGTCCTGCGCTTTCAAAATTTTTTTCGCAGTTTCACATGCCCATCTTTAAACGACGATTCCCAAGCAACTAAAAGAGTCTAACTATCGCAATAACTTTCAGAATCTGCGGAATATATTCTAGTTTCATAATAACATCACCGGAGATTTTGCACGGTGAAACTTTAGGCCCGGGGGGCGTTTTTACGCGGACTTTCGGCAGCCGTCCTCCGCTCTCAAAATTTTTTTCGCAGTTTCACATGCCCATCTTCAAACGACGATTCCCAAGCAACTAAAAGAGTCTAACTATCGCAATAACTTTCAGAATCTGCGGAATATATTCTAGTTTCATAATAACATCACCGGAGATTTTGCACGGTGAAACTTTAGGCCCGGGGGGCGTTTTTACGCGGACTTTCGGCAGCCGTCCTGCGCTCTCAAAATTTTTTTCGCAGTTTCACATGCCCATCTTTAAACGACGATTCCCAAGCAACTAAAAGAGTCTAACTATCGCAATAACTTTCAGAATCTGCGGAATATATTCTAGTTTCATAATAACATCACCGGAGATTTTGCACGGTGAAACTTTAGGCCCGGGGGGCGTTTTTACGCGGACTTTCGGCAGCCGTCCTCCGCTCTCAAAATTTTTTTCGCAGTTTCACATGCCCATCTTCAAACGACGATTCCCAAGCAACTAAAAGAGTCTAACTATCGCAATAACTTTCAGAATCTGCGGAATATATTCTAGTTTCATAATAACATCACCGGAGATTTTGCACGGTGAAACTTTAGGTCCGGGGGGCGTTTTTACGCGTACTTTCGGCAGCCGTCCTGCGCTCTCAAAATTTTTTTCGCAGTTTTACATGCCCATCTTTAAACAACGATTCCCAAGCAACTAAAAGAGTCTAACTATCGCAATAACTTTCAGAATCTGCGGAATATATTCTAGTTTCATAATAACATCACCGGAGATTTTGCACGGTGAAACTTTAGGCCCGGGGGGCGTTTTTACGCGGACTTTCGGCAGCCGTCCTGCGCTCTCAAAATTTTTTTCGCAGTTTCACATGCCCATCTTTAAACGACGATTCCCAAGCAACTAAAAGAGTCTAACTATCGCAATAACTTTCAGAATCTGCGGAATATATTCTAGTTTCATAATAACATCACCGGAGATTTTGCACGGTGAAACTTTAGGCCCGGGGGGCGTTTTTACGCGGACTTTCGGCAGCCGTCCTCCGCTCTCAAAATTTTTTTCGCAGTTTCACATGCCCATCTTCAAACGACGATTCCCAAGCAACTAAAAGAGTCTAACTATCGCAATAACTTTCAGAATCTGCGGAATATATTCTAGTTTCATAATAACATCACCGGAGATTTTGCACGGTGAAACTTTAGGCCCGGGGGGCGTTTTTACGCGGACTTTCGGCAGCCGTCCTCCGCTCTCAAAATTTTTTTCGCAGTTTCACATGCCCATCTTCAAACGACGATTCCCAAGCAACTAAAAGAGTCTAACTATCGCAATAACTTTCAGAATCTGCGGAATATATTCTAGTTTCATAATAACATCACCGGAGATTTTGCACGGTGAAACTTTAGGCCCGGGGGGCGTTTTTACGCGGACTTTCGGCAGCCGTCCTGCGCTCTCAAAATTTTTTTCGCAGTTTCACATGCCCATCTTTAAACGACGATTCCCAAGCAACTAAAAGAGTCTAACTATCGCAATAACTTTCAGAATCTGCGGAATATATTCTAGTTTCATAATAACATCACCGGAGATTTTGCACGGTGAAACTTTAGGCCCGGGGGGCGTTTTTACGCGGACTTTCGGCAGCCGTCCTGCGCTCTCAAAATTTTTTTCGCAGTTTCACATGCCCATCTTTAAACGACGATTCCCAAGCAACTAAAAGAGTCTAACTATCGCAATAACTTTCAGAATCTGCGGAATATATTCTAGTTTCATAATAACATCACCGGAGATTTTGCACGGTGAAACTTTAGGCCCGGGGGGCGTTTTTACGCGGACTTTCGGCAGCCGTCCTCCGCTCTCAAAATTTTTTTCGCAGTTTCACATGCCCATCTTCAAACGACGATTCCCAAGCAACTAAAAGAGTCTAACTATCGCAATAACTTTCAGAATCTGCGGAATATATTCTAGTTTCATAATAACATCACCGGAGATTTTGCACGGTGAAACTTTAGGCCCGGGGGGCGTTTTTACGCGGACTTTCGGCAGCCGTCCTCCGCTCTCAAAATTTTTTTCGCAGTTTCACATGCCCATCTTCAAACGACGATTCCCAAGCAACTAAAAGAGTCTAACTATCGCAATAACTTTCAGAATCTGCGGAATATATTCTAGTTTCATAATAACATCACCGGAGATTTTGCACGGTGAAACTTTAGGCCCGGGGGGCGTTTTTACGCGGACTTTCGGCAGCCGTCCTGCGCTCTCAAAATTTTTTTCGCAGTTTCACATGCCCATCTTTAAACGACGATTCCCAAGCAACTAAAAGAGTCTAACTATCGCAATAACTTTCAGAATCTGCGGAATATATTCTAGTTTCATAATAACATCACCGGAGATTTTGCACGGTGAAACTTTAGGCCCGGGGGGCGTTTTTACGCGGACTTTCGGCAGCCGTCCTCCGCTCTCAAAATTTTTTCGCAGTTTCACATGCCCATCTTCAAACGACGATTCCCAAGCAACTAAAAGAGTCTAACTATCGCAATAACTTTCAGAATCTGCGGAATATATTCTAGTTTCATAATAACATCACCGGAGATTTTGCACGGTGAAACTTTAGGCCCGGGGGGCGTTTTTACGCGGACTTTCGGCAGCCGTCCTGCGCTCTCAAAATTTTTTTCGCAGTTTCACATGCCCATCTTTAAACGACGATTCCCAAGCAACTAAAAGAGTCTAACTATCGCAATAACTTTCAGAATCTGCGGAATATATTCTAGTTTCATAATAACATCACCGGAGATTTTGCACGGTGAAACTTTAGGCCCGGGGGGCGTTTTTACGCGGACTTTCGGCAGCCGTCCTGCGCTCTCAAAATTTTTTTCGCAGTTTCACATGCCCATCTTTAAACGACGATTCCCAAGCAACTAAAAGAGTCTAACTATCGCAATAACTTTCAGAATCTGCGGAATATATTCTAGTTTCATAATAACATCACCGGAGATTTTGCACGGTGAAACTTTAGGCCCGGGGGCGTTTTTACGCGGACTTTCGGCAGCCGTCCTCCGCTCTCAAAATTTTTTTCGCAGTTTCACATGCCCATCTTCAAACGACGATTCCCAAGCAACTAAAAGAGTCTAACTATCGCAATAACTTTCAGAATCTGCGGAATATATTCTAGTTTCATAATAACATCACCGGAGATTTTGCACGGTGAAACTTTAGGCCCGGGGGGCGTTTTTACGCGGACTTTCGGCAGCCGTCCTGCGCTCTCAAAATTTTTTTCGCAGTTTCACATGCCCATCTTTAAACGACGATTCCCAAGCAACTAAAAGAGTCTAACTATCGCAATAACTTTCAGAATCTGCGGAATATATTCTAGTTTCATAATAACATCACCGGAGATTTTGCACGGTGAAACTTTAGGCCCGGGGGGCGTTTTTACGCGGACTTTCGGCAGCCGTCCTCCGCTCTCAAAATTTTTTTCGCAGTTTCACATGCCCATCTTCAAACGACGATTCCCAAGCAACTAAAAGAGTCTAACTATCGCAATAACTTTCAGAATCTGCGGAATATATTCTAGTTTCATAATAACATCACCGGAGATTTTGCACGGTGAAACTTTAGGCCCGGGGGGCGTTTTTACGCGGACTTTCGGCAGCCGTCCTGCGCTCTCAAAATTTTTTTCGCAGTTTCACATGCCCATCTTTAATCGACGATTCCCAAGCAACTAAAAGAGTCTAACTATCGCAATAACTTTCAGAATCTGCGGAATATATTCTAGTTTCATAATAACATCACCGGAGATTTTGCACGGTGAAACTTTAGGCCCGGGGGGCGTTTTTACGCGGACTTTCGGCAGCCGTCCTGCGCTCTCAAAATTTTTTTCGCAGTTTCACATGCCCATCTTTAAACGACGATTCCCAAGCAACTAAAAGAGTCTAACTATCGCAATAACTTTCAGAATCTGCGGAATATATTCTAGTTTCATAATAACATCACCGGAGATTTTGCACGGTGAAACTTTAGGCCCGGGGGGCGTTTTTACGCGGACTTTCGGCAGCCGTCCTCCGCTCTCAAAATTTTTTTCGCAGTTTCACATGCCCATCTTCAAACGACGATTCCCAAGCAACTAAAAGAGTCTAACTATCGCAATAACTTTCAGAATCTGCGGAATATATTCTAGTTTCATAATAACATCACCGGAGATTTTGCACGGTGAAACTTTAGGCCCGGGGGGCGTTTTTACGCGGACTTTCGGCAGCCGTCCTGCGCTCTCAAAATTTTTTTCGCAGTTTCACATGCCCATCTTTAAACGACGATTCCCAAGCAACTAAAAGAGTCTAACTATCGCAATAACTTTCAGAATCTGCGGAATATATTCTAGTTTCATAATAACATCACCGGAGATTTTGCACGGTGAAACTTTAGGCCCGGGGGGCGTTTTTACGCGGACTTTCGGCAGCCGTCCTCCGCTCTCAAAATTTTTTTCGCAGTTTCACATGCCCATCTTCAAACGACGATTCCCAAGCAACTAAAAGAGTCTAACTATCGCAATAACTTTCAGAATCTGCGGAATATATTCTAGTTTCATAATAACATCACCGGAGATTTTGCACGGTGAAACTTTAGGCCCGGGGGGCGTTTTTACGCGGACTTTCGGCAGCCGTCCTGCGCTCTCAAAATTTTT